>JAYKYS010000160.1:0-62619 GCA_036924285.1 Asterella californica | reverse complement strand
AAATCTGCAGCCACAACCACATGCAGTGAACTGCATCCATAGATTCGTCACATGCTACATGCCCCATATACATAAGCAGCAGACAGAGTGATACATTGCAGACAACCACAATGCACTTCACCATGCAGTGCAAACTTCAAAACAAAAGTGTGTGGGGGACAAGGTGTACATAGATGCTTGCCATGCGCAGCCATAGGGAGTGAAAGAGTATGCACCCAAAACAGATCAGAGGAGCACTGTGGCGAAAAATATATACCTGGATTGTTGGCAACAAAGAGAAGGGAGAGATCTGGCAGGCTTTCATAAATTGGGGGAAGAGTGCCCACCATATTAGCCCCTGCACGCCCACAGGACAACAGTGCTGCTGGCATGCATATTACATACATCCCTTGTTAGCCACAAGCACATCAAGCTGAGTGTCTCCAAATGACACTGACTACACATAACAATTGTGCTGATTACGCATGCCCATTGGAATACAGTATGCATGCACTGTTGCAAGCATGCACACAAAAGCCTGTAAACATCACCATTCTCAACATCAGCAGATGTTCCACCGTACACACTGTGACCGCTCAGCTCATGTTGCTGCATATGGTGCACATCACAGGCAGAGTATCAGCAGAGCTACCCCTAATCTCTATTACCAAGCTGCAGAAGTCGGTGAGCTGACCAGCAAGTGCGAGTACGCCGATGGACTGAAGTCCACCAGAGCAGGTGGGCAGTGAAGCCTCGTATGCTGTCAGGCAGCACTCCACTCCCCACCAACGACAGTAGCTAAAGCCTTCCGTGAACCACGGAACCTTGAGCAGCATGACGCTGACAAACTGGGGAAAGTCACATTGTAAATACCTGCAAGCTACAGTTGTGTAATGCACCAGTGCAGAGTAGCAAGCTGGTGCAGACATTGCATTGCTCGCATCTGACTTGCCTGGGAATGTAGACGTTGCACTTATAAAGGCAGCAGCTTGTTCCAGGAACACCGTATTCTTATAGACGCCAGCAGTCCAATTCTGTCCTGCTGTTGCATTGTACAGCTCAAGAAGGGCTTCCCGCTGGGCGGGGATATCGTTTGCTTCTGTGTAGAGCCAAACAAGCTCAAGCTGCCGTTGGAAGTAAATTGAGCCAGGGTGCCTCCACTGTCTGACTGGAGGCCAAACGTGACAACGGCTTGCGTTTGCACTACGCACCACAGCCCTGGCGACACAAACAGGCCACTTACTCAAAAGGTCTCAGCACAATCCCCACAGTACCCAGTTTTGCGTACCGAGAACGCCCAAGAAATTCAGGCTGCCGCTTGTTGCCGTAGAGGCATGTGGTTTATCATCACCAACTGCGGCCGGAGCAGGTTGTTGTTACGTCGGTTCAAACGCCATGACAACTGTCGAGCGGACGAAAGCGGGATCGCGCTTTTCACAGTGGTGCAGCAAAGGTGCATCACATATGTTGGCAGACACGGAAGCCGACCGACTATTTGTTTGACTTTGGCCTGCAAGCATGTGGCATGCAAGCATGATGTGCCGCCATGGCATACACGGCAAGCGATCTTTGATTGTGTCTTGGCTGTTAGTCTCAGGCACACACACACACGTGGCTGAGATAGTGGCTCAGCAATACCTTTTACACTTTTTCGCGATTTGTCAAATTTATCTATCTAGTGATCACCGATTCAGCCTCGCTTCGGCAGAGCTCAGTTGCGGAATGCATGGGCCAAGTGCTAGAAATACTTCGTGCTCGGCAAAAAGCTAGGTCGCTTGTTTGCTCTATGACTGCCGTGAAATGGACATTGCTTTTGCTACTATGGACATCAGGTATGTGTGCACCTGCTCTCGACTGGCTGCTCGTGCTTACCAACGATCACATCACTATACAGTCAATGCAGGCGCCTCTGCGGCGACAATCGGGTTGAAATCTGTTTCCGGCGATGACCTTGTAGCCCAGACGGACTGGGCCGGCAACTTGAACATTTACTCAGTGTACCAACCAGAGAACGATGTCCCAGACCAGTACAAGGCTCTGCAAACGATATATGCAGCTCTCGGAGGGGACTACTGGAATTCTGCGTTCAAGCAAACATCCTATGCTCAGCAGTTGCAAGCTCTGGAGGACAGTCTGCCTGCTGACAGTAAGTAGCTTTGGGCTTCATGTCAGCAGTGGCTTCTGCTTTGCATTCTGTCATGACTACTTTGCACAGTGCAGGTGTGATGAATGTCAACTTTGCAACATTTGCTGGCATGTTTGTTGTCAAGGTGCCTTGGTTCACTCCTGGCTACAGTTACTGCCGCTGGTGGGGCGTGACATGCTGTCTGACAGCTTCTGAGAGTGTCTTACCTACATGCACTCAAGGGTTCCAGTCCGTGGGCATGCTCTCTCTGACAGGTCTTTTCCTCATCAGTAATGATAGGCTGCCTGTTGCTGAGTACCTTGATATTCTGCACATTGCCTATGGCTTACTCAGATGCCCTGATGTTGCTGGCAGCCTTCTAACCTTTTTTGCTCACGCTCAGCCCCTTCTGTTCCATATGCACCTTGTTTTGTGTGCCTAGCAACCCAACATGAACAAATTTACCAGCACATTGTTGAGTCAGTAAATGCAGATGAGTCAGTATTGCAGATGTGAAAGAGCTGCCAGCTAACTGAGTCCCGTGCTCTGGCAGGTGCAAACCTAACAGGAGTGCTGCCTCCTGTCATGTTTTCAGGTCTGCCCGACCTTGCCATTGTGTTCATGGCTTCCAATCCAGGTGAGCCAGTTGGGTATTGCCTTTTGAAGTTGATACAGGCTGGGGTTGTATTAGAGTGTTCAAGTCTAATATTGCCAATCTTTTGGTATTATGGAACGTCTACACAAATGATCTGGACATCTGCAATATACGTGCCAGTTTTGTGCATGTCTACCATACCTGCATGACCCTGACATACATATGTCATAACACCTTAGCGTGATAACAGGTTCATTGTGCAACTTTAAAAGGCTTTTGGCCGGTTGCTGGCATTGGCTGCATGTCCAGCCAAGCTTGCAGTCTGGCCCAGAACTGCTGAGTGTCTGTGTCTAGTATTAGTAAACAAGCTAGGTCAGGCTGTACATCAAATTTCAGCATGCAATGGTGTGTCCGCATATTGTGATAAACCTGAAACAGTGAAACGTGGCCAAATGTTACCTTGCACCAACCCATGTAACCCCATGTAACCCCATGTAAACCCATTTTCCCCCCATACTGCAAGTCGCAGCTGCCCATCATGCAATGCCAAACAGCTCGTCTAAAAACATGAGTTTGTTGGCTGGCCAAAAGTTTCTTGTTCTTCTTTGCAGGTCTTCTTGGACAGGTGATCGATGTCTCTTTTGTGATTACAGCAACATGCTGATTTTCCAGGTCACTGGAAGCAGCTTGCAAAATAATTGTGCAGAACCAGGTAACAACGTGTCCTCATGCTAGCACTGCTCTGCCTCGTCTGGCAGTTACCATCTGCATATCATGCTGGTGGCTCTGATGCTTATCTTCACGCTGCAGCAGCGGCATGACACACAATGATTTTACATGATTGTTGTGCAACAGCAACCTATACCAATCTCTCCATCATGCTTTGCTAGCTTCCTCAACAGCTTTTGTCCTACAACTCTGCAGCAAACATGTGCCCCAAAAGGCTCCCAGTGACCTTTCAGCAATCCATGCTGACTTGTCCATACGTTTGACTGCATTCCAAGCATGGCGCTGAGGCCAATGTCTGGTGCAGTCTCTGGCGGCAAGGGAGTGGTGTATAACAGCAGCTGCTTCTCAAACCTGTTTGTGTCAGACAGCAGCAGAACGACAACAGCAGCAGACAAGCCAGGCTTGGTCTGCCCGACACTATCCATACAGAGGCCCAGCAACCTGTCTAACCTCACAACTGCCTTCTTCTACAATTATGTCGAAGCTGATCCGCTGCTGTACTCCTTTGCCAACTGCAGCTGTGCTACCCCTTTGGAGCCGCATTACCTTCGAGACGCTGAAGGTTTGACAAGCTGCAGTTATCTTGCACACAGTTCTTACGAGTGTGTACCGCCGACCGACGCCCGGTGCTTGCCTATGCGCCTGGATAACCTCACATGCTTGCTTGTGCAGTATGTTGGACGCCTCCCTGTGTGTAGCTTGTTTGTATCATGCTGCCAGGCTCATGCAATGGGTTCTCTGCAGCTTTGTGTCTTGCATGCAGGCCTGTTTCAGATGGAGTGTGTCTTGCGAGACAACAGTGCAAAGTTCTGGGCAACCATTACCCCGTTCACTACATTGGGGATTGTCATCTTGGTGACCCTAGCGCTGTACCTCATCTACAGAAAGCGCATCCTTGAGGAGTGGGACACAATGCGCACTAATGGTCTCAAGCGCAGGTTTTCAGCAGCAGTGCCCACCTTACTGCAATTCACATCCATGCACTTCCCTAGTCACCAAGCACAGTGAACCCGCAGTCAACGCACTGAAGTGTACAGTGCTCACTGCTGGCAATGGCAAGCTGCAAGACTCTGCCACTTGCCTTATGTCTCTTAGAGCTGTGTGCTTGTCGTTGCAGACAGTAGATTAGTTACTGCACTCAAGAATGGTGTCGCAAGGTCAAATGAATGTCTTCCAGCATTTTTGACACTTCATCATTGCTCCAAAAACTGCATAATTGTCTGCAGCTGCTCCACATCATAATGACAGTCTGCCTGACAGCAGCCCAGGCCACTCGCTATTACGAAAGCATCAGACGTCGCTGTGAACAGTGTCAGGTTGGCCATGGCGAGTACAGAACATGATTATGCAGGCACGTCCCTTCAGTTCTGCTGGGGCCAGAGCAGGCCCCTCCCCCCCCCCTCTGCCCCCCTTTCCTCCCCTACCCTCCAACCTGCACCTAGTTGAAGCACTGGTTGTTACAGATGCTGGCCTGACTGATGCAGGCATGCCCCTGGAACGCTGATGGAGCGGCAAGGCAAGGGGATGGGCCTCTTCCATGCAGGCATGAGCATTGTCATGACTGATGTGGAGTCTAGCACCAGCCTGTGGGAATGGAACAGCCGCATCATGAATGCAGCTCTTGCTCTGCATGATTATACTCTGCGCTCCTTGCTGCCCAAGTATTTTGGCTATGAGGTCAGTGATTGATCCCCATGTAGCTGATGCTGTCCAGGGTCGGAGCAGTTCCTTACTTGCCAGTGACTCTGTGGTGCATGCTACTGGTTGTACAGCATGTCGAGCACTGGGGTCTGCTTCGGCAATTGTCTCATGTTTGTTGCACTAATCCTTTGTTTGTTGCACTAACCTGACATGTAGGCTGTACTATATGCAGGTGACAACAGAGGGTGATGCCTTCATTGTGGCTTTCCATGATCCCATAGACGCCATAGGTTGGGCCCTGCATGTCCAGCTGGCCCTTCTGGAAGCCCCCTGGCCTTCCGAGCTGCTGCAGCACCAGAAGGCCAGGGTGGAAACATGCCCAGATGGCAAACTGCTGTTCAGGGGGCTTCGGGTCCGAGTGGCCATCAACACTGGCATCCCTGCTGAAATCATTGTAAGTGTTTTGCACACGCTACCATATTCATCATCATGCCTATGTGCTAGTTGAAATCAGGTCCTGGTCCGGTGTGTGCAGCCACAATTGTCTCCAGCCAGGCTAGTTTTATTTTGGGCAAGCTTGTGTTGGCTTCAATTCAAGTTCAAGTTTGTCAAGTTGTTGCAGCTGCTTGTTAGACCAGCTTGCTGCAGGACAAAGCCAAACTTGCCAATGCTGTGGCATGCTTCTGCAAGCCTGGGTGCAATGCATGGGTTTGTGGGGTTTATTAGATGCTTACTTTGTTACATAGATGCTGGTCCGGCCGTTTGATGGCATAGGCATGTTCAGCTTTGTATTGCATTTGTACTGAAGGCCCCTGCGAGATGCAAAAGAGATACAGCTCCTTTGCCAAAGTGCACTCAGCAACTGCATGGCAACAGGCACAGGCCTGGCTAGTCTTGTGGGCTTGATCACTGACACCTGAATGCACTCATGTCAAGTTTCACCTTCAAGCAAAATTAGCGTACAAACAACCTGCCATGACAGTTGCATTGCTCTGCTACCTTGTAATCTGCGTGTCAATCCATCACAGGCCACCATATTTCACGTCAGATGTGGTACACAAAAGAAGGCAAATCAATGACCATTACAGCAGCAAAAGCTGTCAACCGTTGCACCAGGGAAGCCCGCTGGGACGGCTAAATCTACACCAGTTGTCTTGCGCTGCAGGTTCACAATGTCACAAAGCAGGTGGAGTACCGAGGCGAGATGATGGAGCTGACAGAGGCGCTCTCACACCTGCCAGCAGGGGGGCAGGTGCTGCTGAGTGACACCACGTACCGCCTCACTGCAGGCCGCCTGCACCAGATCCACCTGCCAGCCTTCACCTTCCGGTGCCCCCGAAGGAGCCTTGAAGAGGAGATCAAGAGCACCAGGACCAGCTTGGAAGGCTCAGAAGCGTCTACGCCAACCAGCTGGTCTCTATTCACTTGTTACGGCTGTTTGATGTGTACGAGGCATGGCAATTGAGACAGCAGTGATGCAAGCTGTGCATATGGCTTGCGTAGCTGGGTTCTGTCAAGTGTCACAAGCAGCAAAAAGTGAACAAGAAAGTGTTGCCCAGCCTGACTGCTGGGAGTGATATCTCTTGTGTCATATGCTGTCTAGGACAAGGCCTGGTCTCATTACAACACATGCAAGAACAAACATGCAGACGCAGACGTACCTGGAATTTGCTCAATGCAAACAAGCCACACACTGGCATGCTGTGCTATAGGGCATGGTAGAGCTGGCGTTTCCATGTCCCTCCCTCTCCTCCCGCCCACACTTGCTGTATCCTCACCCTCTTCTGAACCCCCCTCTCCTTGTGCTGCTTGCAGGGAACCAGTCCAAGTGTGCAGTCTGCAGATGGGCTGCTGAGTGCTGCTGGCACCCCAACCTCAGCAATGCATGGTGGTGGCTTGGCACAGGCCAAACGGTCTTCCTGGTTCTCCTTTCAGCACACAGGCACACCCACACCCATGCCTGGCCTGCCACCCCTCACCAATCGGCAGTCTCTTGACGCCTCCCACATCGATGGTGCGTTCCTTGCTGCCCCTCTCAGGCAGTCCCTTAACGCCTCCCATATCTGTTGCGGGTGGCTTATTGACCTCTTGGGCAATCCTGTGACTCCTCTCATGTTGATGCTGCGTGGTTCAACATGCTTAGCAAGGTAGGGAAGGTCTGCGCTGTGAGGCACGACTTGTCAGAGGAGCACGTGTTTGACAAATGCTCCTTGGAGAAACATGCGGGGAGGCCTGCAGCTGAAGCTGTCAGTTGGATCCTGCCTGCTTTGAGCTGCATGTCTTTGACTTCTTTCACATGGTTGACCCGTCTTTACTACCTAGATGCTTATGAGAAGAATTGAATTGGCACACAAGGCTTGTGCACAGTGCAGCTGAGGTCTTGCATAGTGGGGGTAAGACACATATTGCTCATTGAAGCTGCAAAACTGGTTTTACAGGATTTCGATGGAAGTGTGCATAAACGGAGCATATGCCCTGCTGTGAAGGCGGTCAACGACTTGTATAGAGTCATCGTGGTCAGCACAGTGATCACAAGGTTCCCATCATAGTGCCTACCAGCATAGAACTGCCTTTCTCTCCCAAACCGCATTTGGCAGTGGCACCAACCATGCCGCCAGATCGTCATAAGACTGAAGGACATCGCTGTTTCATGATGCACGCTCTTTCGCTTTTGCAGTCAACGATCCTGTCTGGACGTGTGTGCAGTGGCATCAGAAGAGCAGCAGCAGTCCCCACACAGCGCCGTCAGCACCTTTTTCACCAGACGCTTTGCCAGGTCGTCCTCCCTGACAGGGCCTCGGGAGTCAACAGCCCTGGCCTCATTGAACCACTCTGCCTGCATCGTCATAGACATGGGCAACTTTGTGCTGTCAGAGTGCCGCAACAGAGCATACACTGCTGATGATGCAGCCCTGCCCTGCATTGCTGGGGAGCATGTCAGGCAGATTTTGCCAGAAGCCCTGGTGGAAAGGGCTGCCCTGCTACCGGCCTTTGACCCTGCCCGTCAGGTGATGCAGGCCTGTCCAATGTGTTGGTTGGTCAAATGGGGGTCCGCAAGGATGGGCAAGGGAACGGGTTGTACGTTGCCATTTGACCATGCCACAGCTGAATTAAGTTGAATTGCTTCCTGCTCACCACACTCACAAGCTCTCTGAATATCCTGCAGTGTATGGAGGAGGGAAACCCTGTAGGGATGTCACTGTTCCTTGAATATGTTCTGAGCACAATCATTTATGTGATCTGCCCATCGTACTTGCATGTGCAGGTTGCACCCTCGTTTTTTGATGCCCCTGGGGCCCAAGCAGCAGGCAAAGTCACCCCCCGGCAGAAGGTGGGGGGCTCACCATCCCTGCCTCCTTTAGCAGCCAGTATAGCCCCCTCTGCAACACCTCCACAGCCACCCTGCAGCGCCTGCCTCAGGACCTGCCAGATGTCACCTTTGCATTTGTGTCAGAGTTTGGATACAAGGTGCAACCCCATCAAACAGCAGTGTAGCAAAATAGTCTTACCAACTGGTTGGCAATACCTTGAAGCAGCCTGGACAAGAACAACACGCCCTGGTTTGTTCACATTGTGCCTCACATCTGAGAGTTGAGGTGAATATTGCAGTGTTGGCATGCTATCTTACTGCCTATCGACATTTGCACTCTGCACCGCTTACATGAGAGAGTATGAAGCATGCCCTTCCTCCCCCCCCTCCCCCCCCCCCCCCCCCGCCCCCCGTCATTTTTGCGCGCCCCACAAGGCTCTTGCACTGATCCTGCTTTTGGTCAGCACAGGAGGTGGCAGGCATGGACAAGCAGGTTGCCATGATAGCACTTGGGCGTTTCAAGTCATGTGTGCGAACAAGCCTGCTGCTGTATGATGGCTATGAGTGCCAGGAGAATGAGGGGACCTTCATTCTAGCCTTTGCTGGCCCCAGGGCTGCCCTGGAGTGGGCCCTCACTCTGCAGCTTGCCCTGCTCAAGTAACACCCTCACTGCAGTCCTTACATACTGCTGGCTGATGGTTACCATAACCATCAGGCTGTGTGACTTCGTGCCTGTCTGTCTGTGTCTGTTTTTGTCTCTGTATGTTGGTCTGTGTGTGTCTGTTTGTCCCTGTCTGTCTGTGTGTGTGTGTGTTTGTGTGTGTGTGTGTGTGTGTGTGTGTGTGTGTGTATGTGTGTGTGTGTGTGTGCGTGTGTGTGTGTGTGCGCGCGCGCATGTGTTTCTGTCCCTGTCTGTCTGTCTCTCTCTGCGTGGGTGCACGCCTGTGTGTCTGTGTGTGCATGCGTGTGTGTGTCTGTGGTCTGTGTGTGTGTGTGAACATGTGCATGTGTGTCTCTATTTGCGCATGTGCGTGTGTGTCTGTGGGTTTGGGTGTGCTGGGCATTTGTTTTTGTCGGCACACAAATACTGGGATTCTGCAGCAGCTCAGGAGATTGCTTTGGAAAGACAAGACTTACCCTGCACGTACTTACCCCACCATCCTGAGCTGAACGGCATCAAAGACATCACTCTACCAGACGGCATCCGTCATCATTCTTGTAAAAACAGGTGGAGTTTAGGGGTGTGATCAAGGAACACATGTCAACAATTCTGGTCAAGAGAAGCTTATGGTGGAAGGCACTGCAGTTTGATGGTGAGTGGTATTGGTGGTGATGGCTGCAGGGTGCCTTGGGGTGAGGCCCTGCTCAGCATGGCAGCCACCAAGGAGCAGCATGACTCAGCCACAGGCCAAGTCTTGCTGCGCGGCTTGTCTGCCAAAATTGGCATCTCCAATGGGCCCATCACCCGCCTCTGCCCTCATGCTGTCACAGGTGGCCCTGCCCTACACTGCCCTACCTTGTCCTGCCCTGCCATATGCTGCCCTACACTGCCCTCCCTTTTGAATGCTGTGCATCATGGCAGGTGGAACTCAAAGATGAGATTCGCTTAAAAGTGGACAGTGCAGGTGTTGCATATCAGATTGTATTGGCACAAGGTCTGTATGATGCTCAGGTGTGCTGGTCATATAGCATGATACATTGATCCCAGACGCCCCTGCCGTTGCCCCGTGTGTGTGAGCTGCTTTATGCCTGCAGCCGCCTTGAAACCTCCCAACTGCCCCTTCCAACTCCCCTGCCCCCCCCCCCCCTCCCCCCCCTCAAAGGCCCCATGTCTGTGGGTGCCCCACGCTTGCAGACACCTGCTTGGCTGTGATGGCAGCAAATGACACAAAAGGTGCAGGTTGCAATGCACAGTGCCGCCAATGACCTCATCAAAGACAGTAAGATGGAGAAAAACAAGTGGTGTTTTTGAAGCCTCTTGCTTCTTGATAGGAACGAGCATCTCCCCATTAAGCCACCCACCAAAAGCAAATCCGTGGGTAGAGAGTGCTGTGATGTGGCGCAGGTCGAGCTGACTACATCGGGGCTGCAATTGGTAGAGCAGCTCGCCTGTGGCCTGTTTGCAACGCTGGTCAGGTCAGCACTGCTGCCTTTTGTTGAAGCTGCTGGCTGGCACAGCTTGTTTCTTGATGGGGTGGGAAGGCATTAGCCCTCTTGTTTGGATCTTGACCAGCTCTGCTTCTAGGCAGGAACACACACAGCCACATTACACTCATAGCATCTGGTGGCATGTAGTGTGGTAGTTGCATTGCCATGGGCTGCTGCAATATCTGTGTTTGCATGACACCCATGGGTGCATGACTGCAAATGTACTGCGCCATGCTCAAATTCAAGCCTGTACCAGCAGGTTGCTCGCTCCTGACAGAACAATGCAGTGACAAAAGGTGACTGTGGTCCTAGCTGCATTTGTTTTGACTGTACTCTGGTATAGCATATGAGCTGTGATTGCATATAGTATGTGAGCCCCTGGCGCAAGGATCAGCACTTCATGCAGCCCGTCATGTAACAGCAAATGTGCTTGTCATGTGTGTGGGTGTAGTCCTGCACGCACATCGCAAGACAGTGTTCATATTGTTTCATCCTGCTAGAGCAGTCACTTCCCAACATGTAGAGCAGCCAAGCTCAAGCGCGCCTGCATACTTGCAGCTGTCCTGCTGTTCTTGATTGGTTTTTAGGATGCTGATGTTGCAGATCCTGGCAGAGCAGTCACTGGTAGCTGCAGTGGGGCTGGAGTGGACAGGCCAGCAGGGCACAGGGCCACTGCCAGCGGCCCCTGCAAGCCATCTCGCCCTCCGAAACCATGCACTACTTGTGCACCGTGCAGAAGTCGACGCAGCAGCTGCTGAGCTCACTTGCTCCACAAACTTCTTTGTCAGGTGGCGTGCTTAGCTGCACACCACTTGGTGCCACTTTTGGTAAACAGGAGTTTCACAGCTCACAATTCATGCATTCTAGCATAGTGGGCATACACACTGAATCCCTTTTGGATATGAAGGCAAGGCAAGGGGAGACAAGAAGAGACTTAGTGTCTTCATCTGATCTTGTTGATGCTGAACGTTACCTGATGCAGCATCCCAACTGCAACTTTCAAGTTGCTGTTGCATACAGGAATCATTGGCAAGCAGTTGACGCTGGGCAAGGCAGCATCAAC
This sequence comes from Asterella californica, assembly GCA_036924285.1. Classification (NCBI taxonomy): domain Eukaryota; kingdom Viridiplantae; phylum Streptophyta; class Marchantiopsida; order Marchantiales; family Aytoniaceae; genus Asterella; species Asterella californica. Next base: position 51,029 of record JAYKYS010000160.1, on the reverse strand, counting down.
AATGTCGAGGTTTTCGTACAGCCTGCCGCGCAACCCCTCTGGGCCTTCTGGCCTGCTGTCAGGAGACTCCATCCCCGTTGCAATGCCGGGGTCTGAGCGAAGAAGAAGTATGACAATGGGCCACATTCCTGGGGTGGGGAGACTGTCACGTGCCACGTCACGCTTTCAAGACGTGATTGCTCCAAGAGACACGAGGTACGTCACACTACATATTCACAGAGACAGCAAATCGCATCATCTTTATGACATCGAAACCATTTCTCTGATGCGCAAGCCATGTGATCCCCAAGAGCCCTCAACCCATCAAGTGAAAATTGTCTCTTTCTCATTCAGGCAATCACTTCCTGTTATACATGTGCTCTGCTGCGTGTTTGAACACACAGTACACTGGTATTGGGTCTCCAATATGCCACCATGCAACACCTGCTTTCAGCAGCCTGGCTTAGCACTTTGTGGACCTGGTCCCTGAGGAAACATACCTGCTGCATTCTGTCTGACACTGACGCAGTTGCCGTAATCACACTGTTGCAGTTGCTGCTGTTTGAAGTGCTGCAGTGAGCCTTTTTGACACTGCGTTTTCTGGGCTTGCTACCTGTTTACCTTCCCGTCAGCAACAGCCACATGTCAATCAGGCCTTATGTTCTGTATGGAGACAAAGGATTCACAGCTCTTTCCGTGTGAATGGCATCGTGCCTGGTATTGGCACGTCTCAGCATTCACCAGCACTCCCAACATTTGACCTTTCCTTTCCTGCCTGTTTGTTGGGCTGGGACTCTGAAAGCTTGGCCATTGGTGTTCCGCCCAGACACTTGCTGCTGCTCCTGCTTGCAGACTTGGTGCTTCGATTTCTGCTGGCACTTGTCTCTAAACAAAGCTTGTTCCTGCAACAGCAGCATGTGATGAAATATCTGATACAACATGACAGATCGATTTGTAACCTGAATGCGATCCCAGGCTGACTCCAAGTATGCATGCGTCACTTGTGTCACCTGAAAACAGCTATTTCTGTCCTTCCATGTGAAGCTGATCGCATATGAAGTGGATGCACTGAAGGCATGCAATGAATGCACTGAATGCATTGACTCCAGCAGTGGATGCAATGCAGTATGCCGCCATCAGTGATACTATCATTTCTTGCAGAGACTTTGATGAATGGTGGAGCCGAACTTCTGGGACCCCCGTGGGGAGCCCTCGGGGGCCAGCCCCAGGACTCCCCATATGTATGACAACGAAGCGTTCAGACGAACTGACAGCAATGCTGATAGTATTGAAGATGCCGACACCAAACTTAAAATCAAGGACGCACTGGCAGCACCTGCAAGGGAAGCTGCAGAGACAGTAAGCAGTACCAAGGGCATCCCCACTAGGATCCCTGCTGTTCCAGTTCAGGTAGAAGCCTATCACATGGGGCAGTACACCTTCAGAGGGGCCCCGGACAAGGTGTCATTGTGTCAGGTATTCCCGGCGAGCTTGTCAGGGCGACGACTTGCAGACTGTGATGTTGATCTTCATGGCATGAAAGCTGTGGGTCCCAGGAAGGACAGCAGCATGGCCTTGTCCGCCAAAGTCATGCTGTTGGATATTCTGCATCTGCCACTCTCTGCAGAGCCGCCTTTGTGCATCAACATGGTTGTGCCTGATCTATCAAGCAATAGGCAACACGCCAACAGTTACTGTAGGTGACCGGCACTGACTGCAGTCATGACGGCAGTACAAAGATTTCATCATAGTATGACTAGAACCAGCAATCCCCTGGCAACAAAAGGCCAAGATACTTTTTCAAGCTTTTGCACAGTTACTGCTTATCTTGTATGACATACCTAGTCTGGTGGTTCATGCTCGTGGTTGAGGCTGTTATCTAGTTGCTGTCTACCTGGCAACTTACATGCCAGAATAGGAGGTGGGTTTTACAGAGGGGCTATGTGCAACCTTATATAGTGCTAGATTCACAACTATTGTGAATTGTTGGTACAATGCAATGGTCTTGCTCTAAAGCCATTGCTACATGCAGTGAAAGCATGCAGGTTTCCAGTATCGTGGGCTTGCTGCCTCGAGTATCAAATTTACAATAAATTCTACAACGCAGTGTGATCACCAAGCTGCATGGACCGCCACAGCTCTGTCTGCTGTTGATGTTGAGTCACAGGTGGCATTTACTTATGTTATATCATAGTATGATATTACGTTTTCTGAATATATCTTCATGGTATTTAGACAGTCTATGACATAGTTCAAAGCCCCAGGTGGTCCTGCTGAGCGGAAAAGGAGCGCATGGTGTCAGTGCAAGGTGTGAACAGGTCTGCATGCTGCTGCCTCAAAGAAGCCAGGGCAGCACACTCAAAAACCGTATGCTTTTCATTGCCAATAGCACCACTGTGGCAAGCCAAACAAATCCTGTTAGCCCATTCTACATGGCCAGCACCAGCCAAACGGTCAGTAGCAACCAGTAAGCCGTGACAGGCCAGCCTAAACTGCAAAAAACGCTGCATGCACCTTCCAGAAACATGAAGCTGACAATACCTCCTACGTGGGCTGAAAGGGCTTGAATCACTGCTCGTATGTGCATGAAACAAAACCCTGAGTGGGGGCTGCACGAGAACAATACAGACCGCCAGATCCTGTACTCTGCAAGCGTTCAGTCAACGCCTCCACAATACCATCTACATGTACATCTAGCAGGGGCACCACATCATGCACACGAGGCATCTGAAAACCTACTGAATGCAAACATGCTGCCAATGAGCTAGCCATATTGCAAGAATTTCACCCAAGCACCCCCCTGAAAAGACACAGTCGTGACTGATTGAGCATGACTCATAGCAAAATAACTTAGTCATGCTTTTGTTGCCCAGTCAAAAGTTCCAAATCAGCGAGCATATAGCCTGCCAGATCACTGGGTCATGCAGCATCAAGTTTCCGCTGCGATCGGTCAAATGCACTTTCAGACTCCCGGCGTGAAGGCAGCTCGTGATCCAGGTTTCGCCTCCAAGCAAGCGGTCAAAGGTTGGCACAGGGTCCAAGGGTACTTCAGAACTAGCTTCAGTGCGCCACGATACCCATGCGGGAGCCTGCTTGCAATTGCCAGATCAGAATCGCGATATGCCCTGTCTGTGTTGGCAAGAAAGCAAAATGGGGGCACAGTACAGGCCTCGACTGCCAATCTGGTGCGCAGCATCTGTTGGCTTGCTACGCGAGATTCGCCTGCATTTCGATATACGAGCTTCTTGCTGGCAGGAAAGCGGCAAGGCGGTGACAGGTCCAGACCTGTCTGTCACGCTCAACGGGCTTACGCTGCCAAACCCTTTTGTGATCGGAAGTGGTAAGGGCTAGAGCTTGCAAATATATCTGCTAGACAGTGTGAAGAGTGCCTCATCTTGTCCTGCATGCCAATCAGGTCCTCCTGGCACCAACTATGCTGTGATGAAGAAAGCGTTTGATGAAGGCTGGGGAGGGGTCATAGCTAAGACTGTGTCTGTTGACTCATCAAAAGTAAGCGCCTGGGCCGTTTGAGCACATGGCTGTATATCTGCCAGCCTGAAGCTGTGCCTGTTTCAGTGCAGGTGGTGAATGTTACCCTAGGTATGCCAAGCTGCGATCAAATGACCGCCAGGTGAACTTAGCATCTTGCCTGCTCTACGTAGTGCTGTAATGTGCCATTACTCAAGGTAGACCACCACTTGGTGATGGTCTCCTGTGCACCCTGTACTGCAGTCGTAACACTCATTAGGACTGTACCTCAGTAGGTGATTGGATGGGAGAACATTGAGCTCATCAGTGATAGACCTTTGGAGACCATGCTGGATGAGTTCAAGCGTCTAAAGAATGAGTACCCTGACAGGTACAGCAATATGTAACAACAAGGTTGCCATCTGCCGCATGTCACCTGTTTGCTCGTACCTGCTCACAAACCATTAGCAGCACTCTTCTTGCCTAAGTGTTTGGTGCAGCTGGAAGTGTGCACACCCAATCGGCTGACTGGTTTGCTGGTCGAGCACACCATGCGCAACGTTAGCTTACCAAAAGTCACGTTTTCACTACTGTGTTCCATGCCCATTGGCCACCTTGGAGTTATGACTGCCCCTGTAAGGGATCCACAAGCAGGAAGCAATCATAGTTATGCTCCAGGAGAGTTCCAGAAGCAAAGATAAAGTCTGCACATGTGATGTGGCCTATGCAATTATGAAGAGCTGCAAACCTAAGCCCGCATGCCAATGACAGCTGCTGACAAGCCGTTAGTTGTTGCACACAGGGTGTTGATTGCATCTATCATGGAGGAATTTAACAAGGGCGCTTGGGAGGAGCTTATAGAGAGGTGTGAGGAGTCTGGTGTTGATGCCTTTGAAGTCAACTTCTCCTGTCCTCATGGCATGCCAGAGAGAAAGATGGGTATGGCTATGGGACAAGATCCTGAAATCCTCCAGGTGAAGAGCTCTCCAGTCTTCCCTCACCTCCCACAGTATTGTCTAGACAGCAACATGCAGTTTTGGTCTGCATGCAGTCGGGAACCAAAGCGCCACCAGTGACCAAAGTTTGATGCTGTGCAACAGGGATTATGGGATGTCATTGACTTGCCACAAATGACATGACAAGCGACAGTCGATCAGTGCCTCCAGCAAACAAACTTGTTATGTTGACCAAACACATACTCAGGCTCACATGACCTGTGTGTAGGAAGTATGCGGCTGGATCAATGCCAAAGCCAGCATCCCAGTCTGGGCAAAGATGACGCCAAACATCACAGACATCACCTTTCCGCCAGGACAGCCCTGAATGCTGGCTGTGAAGGCGTTGCCGCCATCAACACCATCCAATCAGTCATGGGGTGAATTTGAAGACTCTCAGGCCTGAGCCATCAGTTGAGGGGTACACCACCCCAGGAGGTTACTCTAGTGTAGCAGTCAAGCCCATCGCGCTAGCCAAGGTACCTGTAGCGCCCTGCAAGCAAAGTACTGCTCTGCCATGTCATTGCTTTGTAGCAAATGCAGCTGCAAATGCCTTGCGGTACAACAGAATCAGCATTAAGCCTGGTATTCTTGCGGTCAGTACTTAGTCACCGCTATTGCTAGTGAGTAGCAGAGTGACTTGGAGAACTCAATGTTACTGAGTCTTTTGGGCTGTCATTGCGCTGCCGTTGAATGTCAGTGATGCAGCTGTCAAGAGCTCATACCCACATCAAAGCCACAAGGGTAACTCAGCAAATGCATACAAGTTCAGGTATTTGACAGTAGTCCACCTGGAATGGTACTGGATCAATGACAAACGTGTGTTACTCAAGTGTGTATGGATGATTGTGGGTTATTGGTGCATGAGCCATGTACACCAAGTCCAGCTGCCATGCACTGATTTCTCAACAAACTCTTGGCAGGTTTGCAATTGACATGCATGTGCCCATGCAAGGCTGCATTTAGTTGTCCCATGGTCATGTCTGTATGTCCCAAATCATGGGTACTGGTTACGTTGAAACAAACATGAAGAGGGCAATACACATCATTTATGCAATGTTTCAGGTAATGAAGATAGGCCAAGTCATCAGGGATGAATTTGATGGCAAGAAAGACTTGTCGGGGATTGGAGGGGTAGAATCTGGGCGGGATGCTGCAGAGTTCCTGCTTCTGGGCGCCAACACTGTTCAGGTCAACTTTCTTTGCGCACCCTCTTGATCTGATCTAACACATCTGATGGTACCTGTTGTCTTCCCACCATGAGCAGTCCAGTTACTGCAATTTGTCCGGTCTTGTTACCTACAATGTAGTTTTTCTTCCTATGGTGTGGCAAGCTGCAACTTGTGCTGACTGGCGTATATGGCTGAGCAGGTTTGCACTGGCGTGATGCTGCATGGCTACCCTCTGGTGAAGCAGCTCTGTGGTGAGCTCCAGGTAATGCTGCTGCTGCCTCTTTTGTACAAAAAGCCTCAATACATGTCTTCCATGTGTAGTCAGTTGCCCCAATGCACAACAAGGCCTACATACTATCCTAAGAGCACCTGTTCAGAATTGAAGCATATCAGCTCTAGGGTGTGCATTGCAAGCCCATCATTTAAGTGTTGTGCAGGTGCTGTGTTAGCTGCAGCCTGTTGTGCATGCACTGCCTTGCTGTCCATGATCAAGCAGTGATGCTTTTGGCATGGCCCAGGTTTTGATAGGCATCTCTTGCTGCTGCTGCTGCTGCTGCTGCTGCTGCTGCTGCTGCTGCTGCTACTCCCCTCTTTATAACCAGTGCTGAGTTTTGTGCGTTGACTCCTGCAGTGTGATGCTTGTGCAGGAATTCATGAGCGAGCATGACTTCAAGAGCATAGAGGACTTCAGGGGAGCTAGCTTACCATACTTCACCAGCCACATGGAGCTGGTGAGGATGCAAAAAGAGAATAAGGCCAAGCGACGAGGTCTTGCCAATGATGCTGAATGGTCAGGAGATGGGTTTGTGAAGGAGACCGAGTCCATGGTTGCAAATTAGGGGTCTGATGCTTTTGTACTATACGTACACTTGTGACCTGTAGGTGCATATGCTGTCTGCAATTGGGCATCAAATGCAGCTTGTATTGTGTATGTATATGTACACTGTCACCGTGGCCTGAAGGCCTTGCATAGGATTCACCCAGAGTTCTGCGCAATTCAGTGCTGCACAACTGCAATATACTGTCAGGGCCTTTTCTGTAGCGCAGCTGAAGAAGAAGAAGAGTTTGACAAGCTTTGGCCAGCCAACAAGGCTGATCAATTGTGCTAATCATGGTCATAATGTCATATATGTTGAAGTTTAGACAGTCTATGACATAGATCAGAAACCCCAGGTGGTCCTGCTGAGCGAAAAAGGAGCGCATGGTGTCAGTGCAAGGTGTGAACAGGTTCTGCATGCTGCTGCCTCTAGTACTGTGCCATGCATGTCAAGTCTGTGCACTCAAAGGAGCCAGGGCAGCGCACTCAAAAAGCATATGCTTTTCATCGCCAATAGCACCACTGTTGCAAGCCCTGTCTTCATGGCCAGCACCAGCCAAACGGCCAGCAACCGGTACGCCGGGACACCTTAGCCTGGACTGCAAAAAACGCTGCATGCGCCTTCCATAGAAAGCTGACAATACCTCCTACGTGGGCTGAAAGGCTTGAACCATTGCTCGTATGTGCATGAAACAACACCCTGAGTGGGGGCTGCATGAGGACAATACAGACCGCCAGATCCTGTACTCTGTAAGCGTTCAGTCAATGCCTCAACAATACCATCTACATCTAACAAGGGCACCACATCATGCATGCGAGGCATCTGAAAACCTACTGAATGCAAACATGCTGCCAATGAGCTAGCCATATTGCAAGCACCCCCCTGAAAGGCATCGGTAAGGTTATTCAGACAGACAGTGTGGTAGAGGGAACCAATAGGAAGACCAGCCAAACTATTCCAAAATTGCAGACTTTGCCACCCAAACAATTGCAAAGGCAAGAGGCCCAACTCTGTGAGCGAAAGCTTGCGAGGAGTGGACGGTAAAAGACGGCAAATGGTTCTGAGGTAGTAATCATTCAAGCGTTGTAATGCAGCACGAGCATCATTAGCAGCAGCAACACGAGGGTAGACAGGATTGCATGCGCCATGAATTCATGATTGATCAGTTCAACAATGAACTGAAATGACACTCAAAAAGGCACTCGCGTCACACCGTCAGCTGGAACCCCCATGGGAACCCCGTGTGATTATCCAAAAAGCGGACGTCATGTCCGCCTCGCAACGTGCCGCCTTTCAAATTCGCATCTGATTTGACGTGGCCTAAATTTAGCAAAATTCTGCGCTTGTAGTACTTGAATTTTGTATATTTCCAGCGCTACATGTCAATTTCAAGGCGATTTTCTCCCTGATTTGAGCGCACAAAGTCAGCAGCTGACACAAATTGCATAGTCTGACACGCTCTAGCGTGTGGGACGCCTGTACACAGCGTCTGTCCGAGCAAGGCGCACAATGTGTGCCACGAACGCAAAGTGCCTGAACGCCTTTCTGTGAAGTTTCACTCGGCAGTGCTCGGCAATCAACTTGTTGCTGGTGAGAATAATAGTGATCCCATACAACTCCTTACAGCATCTTCAGCATGGCCGCTAGCGAAGCTGCTTTGATCTCGAAGGTATGCAGTGCCTTCACAGTGCCCGCACTGACCGGGACCGCTGGTGTATGTCCACCCTACGTATATATGCCGTGCAGTATTTTGGACGGGCGGTATCGGCGTCGTTGGGGTCGAAACCGAACCCTGTGCACAACAACATGTCCAAGGTCTTGAGTCCTGCCACCACTGTTGCTTCGACCGTACAACGCTTGTTTGAAGCACCGAAGAGACCAGTGCTCTCTGCACAAGCTGAAGTCAACAACGATGCAAGCAGGATGTCGGCTTTCTTGCAGAAGCATGGTACGTTGAGGAGGCAAATAAGCCCACAATAGCAGCTCCATTCAGCAGTCTGTTGCCTGGCAGCTCCTCTTATCAGGTGTCTTCTCAGCAACAATCACTTTGCAGGTCCAATTTCCAGCTCAAAGGCTCAACATTTACCAGCCAAAAACTCATCACCTGTACAATCAATCTCATACATACAGAGTTTCCCTGACAGTAGCAGACTGCCCAAGCAGGATCGCAGGTGCGTAACGTCAAGCATCATGTGTGCATGAGGTCAGTTCCAAACAGCACAGCTACACAGCAAAGACTTTTGTTACTGCTGACGCTAAACTTTCCACAATGTTACACAGGTACAGGAATGCAGGGCAGACGCTGCAGATGATGGGATTCCAAAATGTGGCAAATTTCAGCACAGAGCACCGATGGCTAAAGGCCAGAGCTACACTGGACATGAACCCAAACCCCATGATAAGGGCTCGAAGTGGTATTACCTGCTGCACACATATGATGTCTGATTCAGCAGCAATTGGTGCAGCCTGGATGGGTTAGGTGCACTTTTACAGCATCACCAATGCATGTACTTCACGTGTTTCAATGTAGAATAAGTCTCCAGCATGCATACTGTCAGTGTTAGTTGTAGGATTGTACAGTAGTTCCGTTTCACTGGAAGTGTAATGTAGAATGTGGCCCTTGCTTTGCTTGCTCAAGTTTGTAGTTTTGGAGTGCACTTGTTTTAGATTAGACCATGATGAGTACACAAGATAGGTGTCGTGTGGTGGCGGATTTGTTGCAAAACACAATGTATGATAATATATGCTGTCTGCTTGATGCTCTTGTAGCTGTTAAGATTGTATGCACTGACAGCTGCAAGGACTGTCACAGTGTCCACTCAACAATTGTGCAGACCTGTTTCTAGTCTGGCCACAAGCAATTGAAATGATAAATTGTCAATGTGCATGATTTGATAAGGCTGCACAGTATGCTTGATGCACAGAACTGTTGTGCCAAGGCAGCTGCAGGGCTTGCAAAAGCTGTGATGCATGTCCTAAGTTTGTAAATCTGCACTTTGCATGCATACATCATCACCTGTGTCGGGAGACAATGCAGTACTATACTGCAGTGGCAGCGTCTCTGTTGTTTTTAGATATTTGTGCAACAAGTCTATTCCCAGCTTGTGAATCTCGGCTGCTCAGTGCAGTCCAAGTCATCAGCTTGCTCACCAAGCAAAGCAGTGTCCAGCACAGCACGCCAGTCTGCAAGCTCCAAGTGCAGTGTCAAAGCATCAATGGGCAGTTGCACCAGCATCTGATATGCCTGTGTTTGAACCTTGCTATCTTTATCTCGGCACTTGAGAACCAATGTGCTGATAATGTCTGCTTCCTGAGCTGACTGCTGTCTTGACACCACAGAGGTCAGCAGTGATATGGCAGCGCGCCGTATTCTTATGGATGGGTCCTTAGTACAGCTGAACAGCAAGAGCTGCACAGCCTCCTCAGGCCAAAGCACCAGCTGTGCATCATCACTGTCATGGTTGTCTTGCAAATACTTGTCGATGGCCCGGTCCATAGCTGCGATGTCCACATTCAGACTGATTGTCGTTTGTAGCTTTTGCATCCAAAGACAAAGTTCATGAGAGTGCATGCACACCTGACACATTCCGGATCAGCTGATCCTTCATCCTGCAGTACCAACTAGAACAGCACAACCTTCACCAGCGTCATTGGCAGCGGGCAGCAGTATAAAAACATGGTTGTGCATCACAGCAGATGCACATGAGCAGTCCATGGCAATGATGCCTGCTATGCACACTGCCAATCATCATTGTAGCCTGAAGCTGTGTCCATCTAGGATGAGAACTGTGTACATGAGCGATTGAACAAGCTAGTCGTGATGACACAGGAATGTGCAGATGAGGGGGAGCATAGCTCACTCAGTAGGCCTTCCATGCGCACTGCAACAGGCTGATTGCTTTCTGGTCTGAGCAGGCTACAGCAGCCCTGTAGTAGGGCTGAGGGGGCATGCTGGAAGCAGATGCTGAATGCATCAAATGCCTTCTTCACGCCTGCACCCAATGAATCATATGCTGCCCAGCTATATTGGACAAATATGAAAACATATTATTAGCATATATATAAGCTGTTGACCCAGCATGCAGTTTCAAAGCTTGCACTGCCCAGCTGCTTACAATAGGCAGCCATGCTGACAATGCTGGTGTACAACTGACTTGTATTTGACTTGACAGCACGTACCTTGCGTGATTCAGCTCAGCTGAGCTCAGCTGCAAAGCAACTTGGTGGATCAACACAAATGCTCAGGAGAGTTTGGGTTGACACCATTCAGCATGCAGCCACCCCTGTACCCACAGTCGCAACTGCTGGATCAAAGCAGACAGCTGTGCAAGCCATTCACAGCTTAACAGTGTTGTCAGGTAGCTCAGCACCTACCTACTTGCCAAGACACGACCTTGAACAACAAGCTTGAGAAGTACATGACTACACAAACCTAGCTAGGAACTGTAGCATTTGGAGAAGGCGTGTGTCAACGCCGGTCAGTCTCATTCCATACAGCACCCGATTCTCACTAGCATGCATCTTCAACAGCACGACTGAATGCGGGACAAGGGGCAAATTCTGCTTACCTTTACTTCCAGATGCTCCTGGGCAAGCCAGCAAGGACATCAACCACACAGTGCAAGTGTGGTGACCTGCCAGTACGTAACACAAGGCCAGCAGGGTGGGCTGTGAAAGGCTGTCAGGGCCATGCTCATCCAGCACAGTGCTGAGCTCATTGACGGTTGCCACCAGGCAAGCATCCCACTTGCCATGGGGATGGCGCCTGCCGCCCCTCCAACTCCATAGGAACTACACAAAGGCAACACACCCTCTAAGAAGGAAGAAGAGAAGGCTTTCTGAATGCGTTGGCCAGTCATCAAGACTCATCACTTGTGCCAAGCGTGGCAATAATGTAACAACTTTAAGGAATTCTAGACAGTCTACAACCCAGTTGAAGACAGGCAGAATTCATAGAGGGGTGCTGGCACAAAGCTTGCTAAGGAAACTGATGGCTGTCTAAGCAACTCCATGGTTACGTAGAGCATTGGTGGCGGGGGTTTGCTACTCTGCTGCATCTGCTCTAAACCAGGACAGTGCAAGCACCATCAAGCAGAACAGCATACATAGTCACATGACCTGCGGCCCATCTGGTAGCACACAGCAGTGTGCCTGCAGGTTCAACCAGACAAAATAGTCTTGTAAGCAAGAATGCAACAAGCTTGAGTGATGGCCGCAGCAGGGAGCAAGGCTGAGGCTTTGTCTGGTGCAATCACAATTTGCTGCTTCCAAGTGTAGTCAATCATAGAAATAAGAAAAAGACGATGCCAAGCAAAATCAGGTAACTTTAGACAGACAGGCTTGGTCAGTATACCTGGAAAATAGTTTGGCACAGCTGTGTGTCAGGAGTGTTGCCATCAGGTATCAGCAGGTCAGCATTTGCCTGCAGCCAGATGTGTAAAGCCGATAGTTGCAACGGTGTCAGTCAGAATACTGTCTACATGCAGTTCTGCAAAGTGCCTTTGTCGTTTCAAACCGTGCTGAGTGTTGTTGAACGACTGCGGGCATTTGTAACTGCAGTGATGGTGCTGGAGGTGACAGCAATGCTGAGGTAGTTCCATGCCAGTGACACCAGTGGTGACACTTATGGCAGTGCTAGGGGTTGGTGGCTGAGCCCCCTTGGTTTTACCAGAATCAAGTGCACTTCTTGCAATTCAGTACGATAACAAAGGGTGTGTCGTCGCAGCAGCAACCTTGAGCTCAATGCAGGAACTGCTGCTGCCATATTGTAAGCTATTTTTTCCAAGCAGGACCCACCTGAGTTACTGCCACTGTGGCCTGCCATGCACAGCTGACAGGGCACACATCAGACGCAGGTACTCTCAGATTCAGAAGAGCATTTATCGCCTGATTTGGCTCATACTGGCTGATCAGAAGCTGCAAACGAATAGCAACTCTTTCACGGAGTGCCAAGTTGTGGAGAAGTGGGAAGCTGCAGGCCTGCTGTGCATCCAATAGGAGGTTGAGCAGTAGGGCAGACTTGGACCTAGCTGAGCAAGCTGTGTTGCGGAGGTGATGGCAGATCCCTGCTGCTGGAAGATGCGGCTCTGCTGGTACAGAAATTTGTTGTTTATTTCTCTAAGTTTGGCTGAGTGACTTGCCAGGATAGTCATGGACATGCATAGGTTCGTCCAGGTTGTAGAGCTAAGATAGTGAAGGTCACTATTTGACACTTTTCTGCGGCAGACAGACATTGTCAGCCATGCAGAGATGAATGCTGCAGGCACTGCAGGGAGAGGTGTAGAGGACAGGTGTATAACATACTCAGGCTGCAGAACCTGTTGCAGAAGCTCGAGGAGGTACTCATCTGCAACTTCAATGACGTGTATCTCAAAAATGCCTGTGTCTGCAGGAAATTCAGGAGATCGTAGGCACAAGGTCAAACCCTAAGCACTGCTGCACATAGGATTTGGACTCTGATGCCTTTAATTTTACAACGTACCCTCAGCGTAACTCAAAATCGTCTCTGAAAGCATGGTCAGAGCCTGCACGAGTTGCCTCGTTCCGCACGAAGCTTTGATCTGTCCAACATCATTTACAAAGGCGGCCTGTATTTCACTCGTGTCTTTGCAGTCCATTCGGCCACTGCTTGCGGATATTGATCAAGTGTTTTGTGCGCTAATACAGGAGCAATTGGGTCGGTTATGCTCACATGAGCTTGCTGTCCCTGTGACAAGCGCGACGATCTGTCTCCTGAGCTTTCTGCTTTTGCCTCCAGTTTTGTGTTGCCGGCCGCGGTGCGCATGCATGCATACATTGTCGACAGACGTGCTCTACAATCTCCGCGTTGTCAGTTGCGATACAGCTGGAGTCCGCCAGGCTCTCAGCTTTCAAATTTGCAAACTGCAACAAGTGATCACTTTCGGTCAAAGTCAGATCGCGACTGCTTACAGTCATACCAGCACACCGTGGGGCGGCCCACTCTGTTGCTGGCGTTGTCTGACATGCCAAACGTTGGATTTCTATGAAGCGTGCTGAGAATCTGACCAGGACGAAGTCGCCATGATCTCTGGTATGTCGACAGTCGCTGTCACGCAGCTGAGAGCCAAGAAGTGGCACTGCAGCACTTGAATGCGTATCTGTAGGCACCGCACTGCAGTACAACCTACGCAGCTGTTTACCCCACGACTTAACCTCAGAAAAGCCTCTCTTGCTGCATGGAGCAGGCAGCACAAACTTTTGGTCATACTGATAACTGCCAGTCTGTGTCTGGCTGCAATATTTGGGATTAGATCTGGCAGCCAAGCCCATCAGACTCAAGAGCTGCAAGTCTGTCAGACCGCTGTCACCGTCAAGGTAACCCAGGACCAAGTACCCAAGCTGTGCCTTCTGGCAGCCGCAGACAGGACACATGCTGTGCAGTGCAGAAGGACCAACTGGAGGCGCTTTCATCCCTGCATGCAGATGCTGTCAAGAAATATCGGCTTCATGAGGAGTCGCGCGTAATAATGGAGGTGTGCTCTGCCCACCACACCCACCTGCGCATCTTACAGACTGACAGTGCTGTGGTTGCAAAACATCCCGTTTCCAACACTGCAATGGCTGTATCTTGCTGTGTTGCTGCCATCCCTGAACTCTGGCGGTGGCCTGTGTCTGTCTGTCCGCCTAGCTGTTTGCTTGCTGTCTGCCTGCCTACTTGCCTTGCCTGCCTGCTGGCCTGCTTGCGCCTGTTCCTAGGCTGGTGCATCTTGCAGCGCAGCAGAGATGATGCGAAGAGTCAAGTGACAGCTATGAAGCAAGAAGTTGAGCAGGCACTGCAGCAGGTGCAGTCTGCTCACAAGGAGCGGAACATTGCCAGAGATCTTGCAGCAAGCTTACTGCAGGAGCAGGCAAACTTGAAGCAGCAGCTTGAGTTATGGGCGCAGTCTTCACCAGCTCCACAGGTCTCAATAGCCATCATACACCATACACATAACCAGCATAGTTCACATGCGCTGCATTCGTATATACCCCCGTATCTCCTCTCTGTGACACACTTCCCTGGTTGTCTAACCTGCAGGCTACCTCGTCCCTTGGTCATAGCCAAACAGTGCTCAAACTCCATGCTTTTCACTTTCCAAGAGTGATCAAGCTAGATCAGGCTCCATGTTGTCAGGTTTCAACAGCTGCAGTCGTATCATGGTACTGCACTATGCATTACCAAATGCAATGCGCTGGTCAGTGTAGCCCATCTACCAAATACCATGTATGGTACATCATGGCAGGACATGTAGTACTAATTTGAGTGGCAGCTTGCAGGCAGATCGGCATACCCCATGGCTGCCAAGCCCAAGGAGGGACTCACAAGATACCGAGCTTGCGGCCATGCTACGCAAGGTAGTACTCGGTCAAACATAGCCCTGCTTGTCCTGCATTTTTTGCCATGGGGAGTTTGGCTCACAGTCAAGTTTGTTTAAGCCCATCCAAAGAACAGTGATCACAACCTTGCGCTTCTTTGAGCATGTTGGCAATAGTAAATGCATGAAAGCAGCATTGGTAAAGGCCTGCTCACAATTGATATCATGCAGGTAGCTATAAATAACGAGGTCATGATTGCAATTTCTGACATGAACTATGCCATGCCTGATGGGATGCTGACCACATGGATAGAGAGTGTGAAACTGGCTGGAGTCAAAAACGCAATGGTGGTTGCGCTTGATACCCATACCAAGGCTAGGGCAGAAGCAGAGGGCTTGGCTGCATTTGAAATGCACCTCATTGTAAGCTGTACCTCTCAACCCTTGCTACATTTCATGTCTGTGTAATTTCATCGCATGCATGCTGTTGCTTGACATGCCCACAATTTTGCTTCTGATTACGTAGGACTTGAATCCAACAGCACCGTCAACCCTTGCAAAAGGGTGCAATTTTGGCAATTGGACAAACAGCATCAGCCATAAGGCAGAAGTTTTCTGAAACTATATGGTTGAACATGTCGACGGCGGTACCTGCATCTATGCAGCAGCTTGGTGACCGCTGATGATGCCTTGTTTAATTGAACGAATGCGTGTTAATTAAAATCTGGTCTTAAGCAGGTGGTGGGTTTTGTTGTGCTGTCGGTTGCTCGCAAGGGGATGTTATCGTTAAGGGCATGACATGCATCATGACGCTCACACCACTGTGTGCATGGTATGCAGCAGTGCAGTGTGCAGCTGTTTCTACCCACAAAGCCTGTAATCTTCAAGGGCTAAGAGTCTTCTACAGACGCCTGCTGCATGCTGATGCAGGTCTCGGATGCACAGAAGAATGTTGGCAGCAATCATGCAGTGTCTGGCCTCAAGTTCAAGATCCTACGTCATTTCCTGCAGCTTGGGTACTCTGTGCTGCTGTCTGATGTGGATATTGTCACCATCCAGAATCCCTTCAGCCACCTGCATAGGGACTCAGATATAGAGGCAATGAGTGATGGCTGGGACAATGCGACAGCGTATGGTAAGAAACAGCAGCATGTATAACTCTGCAAGCAGTCACTGAGATGTAGCTGGCAATCTGATACCTGAAGCGCAAATCTTATGAACTGATTGCACATCTCCAGCAAGTTTTTTCAGTACATCTGCTTGAGATAAGCGGAGTCATCACTGCTGCTGGATTTGCTACTGCTACCAACTTGTGACCAGGGAAGCAAGCTGCAATGTTGACTAGATGACATCCTGCAGAATTGGAGATTGTCTAGTCACCTTGTGCTGACTTCAAGACAGCCAACTGTCAAAGTGCTTACAATGTCAGCTGTGACACAGCTCAACTGAAGACACTCCATCAGCATTTTCAGCAGAAGCTATTCAGCTGCATGTTGGCAAACTCCCAGCAATGATCAGTGTCCTCAATGTGCAGGCTATAATGATGTCCTGGATGATGCCAAGATGGGCTGGTCCAGATACATACATTCAATGCGCGTCTTTGTGTTCAACTCTGGCCTTTTTTACATACGGCCCACACTGGCTTCGCTGATCTGCTGGACAGGATAGTGTACAGGCTGGATCATGAGAATGGCTGGGATCAAGCCATATTCAATGAGGTAGGCGACACAAATCATGCATACGCATATGGCGCGCATGTATGGCTGCAATGAACACATCAGCACCTGTCACTGCACTGCAATGCTATCTAGCCTGCTCAGATATTCCTTTAGTAGATGCATGGCAGCATGTGCTGAGGAGTAGCATTTGCAGCCAGATTGCCTGTGCATATGAGTGTTGCATGTGCACGTCGGACCACTCTTGCCAGAGGAGCTCCTGCTTATGAAGAAGAGCTTCCCCAGCAAAACTGGTCTTCATCTTGCAAGCTGGATCTGTGTGACATCCAAGTCGAGCCTGACACAAGCCTCTGCACGAATTGCATGCATTGACATTTGATGTGAATTGTTGTAGCTAGCGCTGCTCTCAGTCAATGCCCTGCAATGTGTAGGTCATCTTCTTCCCTTCCCATGGGGACTACCGAGATCCTGCTGTCACCAGGCGGGTCATGGACTACATGACCTTCATGAACAGCAAAACTCTGTTCACCATTGTGCGCAAAGATCCGGCGCTGCATCAGCATAAGCCTGTCACGCTACATGTGAACTTTCACCCTGATAAACATCCTAGAATGCTGGCTATTGTACAGCGGTATGTCCATGGAGACTTGAAGGCTCTGAATGGATTTTCTGATGCCTTCACTTGACTACAATGCTACACTGTAACGCTAGCTGCTGAACCCTAGTTTGCGTTATTTCGGCTCTCACCGGCAGTTCAGCTTTGTCCAAGCGTACAAAGACAGGCGATCGTTTCCTTTTACAATCGCATTTCCGCACAGCTCGGGCAGCATAATGGAGGACACAGATGGGTTCAAGGATCTGCAGTCACTGCAGAAAACGATTGCTCGGGCCAACAACGCTAGACTGCCGGTGGAAGGAGATTTTCACGTGAGTTACCTCTGCAGTGGTGTCTGGCACAAGAATGTTGGCCGTGACGTGCTGGCGCCTGGCTAGAACCAGAGATTTTGCCTAGCCTACCAGGTTCCCCGAAAGCGTTACAAAGGCTTTCCGTTTGCGCTTGCGACCTCGCCTGTAGACGTTGATTGATTCGCAGTACTACAACAGCTTCAAAAGTTTCAAGGAACCAGTCCAAGATTGCTTGCAGAGCATCAAGACTATATTGCAAAGACTGCGGTAACCTTTTTGCTTGTTGTGCACACTCAACAGCTAGAAAGACGGACCAATTGAGACTGTTAATCTCTTGTGTTGACATACAGCAATGCTGCTTTGCTGCACCATTTAACTGTCTGCCTGCCCGTGATAGAGCAGCAAAATGCACGTTGACAGTCTCAGTTCACTCGTTCAGCAATTTTGTGCCCAGCCTTCTGATAGGGTCCATGCAATATCCACACAATCATGTTCAGTATCAGCAGCATCTTGCTGCTTTTGTAGCCTCTGTCCCAGCGGTCCAACCTCATAGAACATCTCGCCATTGCTGATAGGCATAGTTACCTGCATGGACGAAGTGTGGCCTAAAAACAGCCATTACTGCAGGGAGCTAGCAGTGAAGTTGAAGAGGCACTTGACGACAAAGACGATGCATTTGAGTATATCACAGCTTTGCTTGATGACACCCTAGAGCAGGCCGATGCTGCTATTGACACAGCAAAGTGTGCCTTGCAAAGAGGCGAGAACCCAGCAACCAGCAAGGTGTCTACTCCTGTGCATGTCACACATGTGCTCATGCAAACCAGCTTCTAGCCAGGTGCACACCACAAGTCTGCAGTCTAGTTCATTCTGTTTTACACATCAAATATGCATTGCGCCGACGCTTCTGCTGTGAGTCAGCATTTCCAACCTTGTGCTCGAACGGCAGAAGACGCTTATGCCTTCATGCTGCATGCCCACTGTCTGCCATTTGGAATCAGCCTTCACTCAGTGTGCAGCGTCGAGACTTCACCCTTCTATTTTACATCCAAAAACCATGCAGCAGTTCTTGCTGTGTGATTCTCACTTGCACGCTGCAGGTTGATGGCCCAGTGGGAGCGTCAGCTGTTGCTGGGGAGTCTGCTGCTTCTTCTGCGCGCAAGCACAAGTCCTCACTCAAGGATGGCAGCAGCTTCTTGGCACAGCAGTCCCAGGGGACGCAGAGGCCTCAGGACAGGTTTGAAGATGCTGTGGACAACAGCAACTGCCCCTTTCTTCACAACTTTGAGCATGTCCGAAATTGGCAGGTAAACAGCTCCACATGTCACAGTCACTGTGGCAGAGGCATGCAGATGAGGGCGAGGATACTGCTATGCCCTCGATTACACAGCTGAATGTGCACACACTTGCGTCATGTCATGAGGAAAAGTTTGTCATGACAACATCATAATGACAACATCATAGAAACAGTCCCTGAGTTGCAGATCAAAGCAGTAGCATAGCATTTAACTTCCTGCTTTTTGGTACACTACTAGGTGCATGAGCAATGTGCATGGCTGTAGAGTATGCAAGCAGCTACAATCAAGAACACATTGAGGAACGGGGGCCAGCTTGCATTTCTTGGTGTAGGGAAGTGAGCAGGAAGCTGCAGCTGAGCGCAGCCCACAGCAAGGCGGGATAGATGCACATGAGCAGAAGCTGAGCCGGAGGTCGTTTGCTAACCTGCCTTCTGCACAGCATCCGCTGGCATCGGTCTTGTCAGATTTGCATTATGCCCCCTGGCAGCTGGAAGCCACGCTGCCACAGGCACCAAAGGTGAGTGCGACACCTGCATTAGTCATTGCGGGCATGACGTCCCCATCAGTCATTATGAGCATAACACATGTATTACTCATTGCGGTTGTAATACATTCCAAGGGGACAAATGCCTATCGAAGCTGTGATATGAGGATTGTTGCCAACCTACTGTGTTTTCTGGATGAATTGCTGTCAATGTGGCATGTACCAGGGTGCATCTTTTGAGCTGGTTGGAGCTCACATTGGATCTATTTGTGATCTGGGCTGCAGGCAACTTCTGCGCTGCCCTCTGCATTTCTGAATGCATGTGCTTGCATCACGTGGTGTGCTAGACCTGTCAAATGCTGACCTGTACATCAGGAGCAATTCCTGCTGCGCTTTCAAAAAGACTGGTTGTCAGACCCATATGATGAGGAAAGAAAGCCAAAATGCCACTGGGGTGTTCTGAAAGAGGAGCGCCTGCTGTTCCCACCAATGGCAACGCACCGCAGCTTCCAAAAACGTAAGAAAGGGACTGACAACATTGATGATGGTGACCACAAGGATCTGCTGCATGCCCTCCACTGACAAGCTGGGCAAACACTGGCATCAGAAGATACTGAACAGTTATCTTTGACATCTCACTGCCAAACTGACTCTACCAACTCATCAGTCGTTAACGCAGCTTACCACGCCAGATTGACACCACAAGCTTCTGATTGGCTCCGTCATATGTAGGCACAAGGGCAAACAACCTATGGTGGACACAGCACCACTGCCAACAGCAAACCGCCAGTGTGTGCTCTTACACTGTTACACACCCACATAAGCTCATACACGTGACACACACAGTCATACAGACAGACATGTTCTCACCACACACATACATCAGCAAGTAGACACACATGCGCACAGCATACACAGGCATAGACACATGCAGTGACTGCAGGGTTTGGAAGAGACGCCGCTCACCTTTGTAGATACTGAAGCAGCTTTGGACGCCATGGTCCAGCACCTTTCAGCTGCCAAAGAGGTTGCGGTGGATCTGGAGCATCATCACTACAGAAGCTTCCAAGGCTTCACCTGCCTTATGCAGCTGTCCACCAGAGAGCAGGACTTTGTGGTAGATACCCTTGCCCTGAGGGCACACCTGGGAGCTGCCCTCAGCCCTATCTTTAGCAATCCTCAGGTATGAATCCATTTGTGCTACAACAAGCAAAAGACTGTGGGTTGTTGCCTGGACTTTCAACCATATGCATGCACACAGTCTGCAGAGGTCTTTCTATTGCTGTTGCTGAGAGTGCAGCATTTTCCCATTTTCTGTATATTCTGCTGGTCAATTCTTTCCCAGCTGATTGCCCTTCAAGGTACACTGCAGTTGTGTCAGATACATTGCATCATACTTGCTTGTATCTGCTGGCGGCTATGCAGGAGTGCAGCACATAAAGTGATGGCAGCCTTACAACAGCAAACACTTTCACCATGTGCAACCTAAACCTGCATTGACACCCCGTAACCTGGACCTGTACTCCAATTGAAGCTCCTTGCAATTTGGCCAAGCATGTTTTGACAAGAAGGCAAGGCATAAAATAGAAGACTCGTATTTCTACTGGACAGTGTGTCAGTTCACTTCCAAATGCATGCCTGCAGTTGTGGCAATGGCACCTCCGACATCAGCATGGTGTGCTGTGTACAGGTTGTGAAGGTATTGCATGGTGCCGACAAGGACATTCAATGGTTGCAGCGAGACTTTGGCATCTACATGGCCAACATGTTTGACACTGGCCAGGCCTCTAGAGTGCTTGAGTACCCTGGCCATGGCCTGGGCTACCTTCTGCAGCACTTCTGCGCAATCAAGGTGTGGCTTGATGGGCTAGGCAGCGATGTGCTATGCTGCTGTGCTGTGTCTTGCTGCAGGGGCTGTGCTATGATGTGCTGTGTTGTGCTGATCTAATCTGCTGTGCTGTGCTGTGCTGTGCTGTGCTGTGCTGTGCTGTGCTGTGCTGTGCTGTGCTGTGCTGTGCTGTGCTGTGCTGTGCTGTGCTGTGCTGTGCTGTGCTGTGCTGGGCTGGGCTCATCAGGGCTGTGCTATGCTCTGCTGACATGTGCTGTGCTGCTCTGGGCATGTGCATCTGCTCAGTCTGTTGCGCACCGTTCCAAAGGCTTCGAGTCCAGGCTGCTGCACAAGGAAACCAACACTTGCATGAAGGCCACGCCAGGGGTAAAGTGCTGATGCCCCATGCTGGCTGTACAGGCTGACAAGAAGTACCAGCTGGCTGACTGGAGGGTGCGGCCCTTGCCTGAAGAGCTGATGCTGTATGCGCGCACAGACACCCACTACCTGCTCTACATCTATGACCGTCTCAAGGTCCGTGGTGTATACTAAGCTGTGTGAGGTTGCACTGAAGCAGTTAATTCAGGCTGTACGATGACTTGGAAGCAGTCAGTCCATGCCTGCAGCATCGACATAGATGTGGTGCATGACATGCTGCATATGGCCATACTAGCATTGAAGCAACACTAGTTGCTCATGGAAGCGATGGTGCAGGCCTGCAGGGTCCACCGCAAAGTGAGCTTCTGCTTATGAGCCCAAAGCGATCAGCGCCTGGAGGGCTGGGGGACCTTGACTTTCGTGATCATCATGCAGTCATGAGCATGATCTGGATTAATCTCTTTTTTCCTTCTCTCTGCCTTCTTCTGCTTGTATGTGCATACGGATGTCGCGTGACAAGACAGCCCTGCTCTGCAGGCTGAGCTAATCAAGCAAGGGTCCCAGGTTCCCCCAGGCATGGGGGTGGCCCTACCCCCAGCACCCCCCCAGGGGCCCTGGGGGTCACCCTGGAGCGCTCCAAGCAGCTGTGCCTGCAGATGTACGAGAAGGAGCTCCTCACAGACAGCAGCTACCAGTCCATGACTGCGCAGCTGGTGTGCACACCCGAACAGCTGGCTGCCTTTGCTGGTAAGACACTCTACGAGCAGGGAAACCAATGGAGGGTGGGCGGGGAGGGAGGATTGGAGAGGAGAGCATTGTAAGGCTTACCAATGCTTTGGGTTTTAAGCTTACCCCCTGGCTGTCACAGTTTCTCTTCCTTGCCTGCAGGGCTGTATGCGTGGAGGGACAGAGTGGCTCGGCTGAGGATGAGAGTACTGGCTTTGTCCTCTCTCGGAGCCTGTTGCAGAAGCTGGCCATGCAGCTGCCAACCACTGCCGCTAAGGTCAAAAGCTTTTGCAGCACCAGGTACAGTTCACAGTCCAACTCTGCTTGCCTGCATTGTGCCCTTCTTGCTTGCAATCTGCTCTTTGCAACTCATGTCACAATGCCCACTAAAACTCATGCTTTGCTTGCTTGCCGTGTGAAGCTCTTGCTTGTGGCTTGCTCTTTGCAACATAACGTTGAGCTTTGTGTCTGCACATTGGATCATCAGGGATGGTGGTGCACTTGAGAGAAAGACTGTAGCAGACAGTCAAGCTCATACCTGTAAAGGCCTGTTTCTTGTTGGCTGCAGGTCAGCGCCAATGGTCATGAAGCATGCTGCAGAGGTGGCTCAAATCATCACCCACTCCAAACAGCAAGCTACTCAGTTTGAGCGCAACCCTCCAACCCCTGCGACAGCAGCAGGTGTTACTGCGGCATCTCAAAAAAATGATGTGCTGCCATCAAGCTCAGCTGCAAACCCTTCACAACAAGCCGTTGCCACAGCTGTGGACGTGTATGCCACAGCTGTGGGGTCACTTGCCACAGATGCAAGAGACACTGCAGGCACATCTGCAACACAGCTGTCACTGCCCGTTGATGCTGTGCAGCAGCCACAACAGCAACAGGTGCTTTCAAAGGCTGCTGCAAGCACTGCAGCAATCAAGCCAAAGACCTTGAAGCCCATCACCCTAGCAAGGGGCTCTTCAGCATTCAGCATGAGTCAGGCCAAACGCCCTGCCCTGGCACAGGATACTTCCCAGACTCAGCCCGCCACAGCTGCCCACACAGCGCCTTTGAGTAACTCAGCTACCCCCTCCCAGGCTGTGTTGACTCACCCAGTAGAGAGTCAGGCAGTGAGTCTTGACCAGGCTGCCATGAGTCAGCCATCATTTGTGGTCAGTGATAAGCTAGATGTCCAGGTCAGCCCTGACAGTGACATAGGTCAGTCACAGGCAGCAGCAATGCCTGAGGCAGCTACTGCATCAGCTTCTTCTGCACCTGCCACTGCCACAACAGCTTCTGGTCAACCCTCCGCAACAATAGAGCAACACCCTTCAGCCATGAGTCCTGCCATTTCAAAGCAGGCTAGGGCAATTCCAAAGATCAGGACAGCAGCAGGAGGGCTGTTCGGCGCAGCACAGCCCAGGGCACCTGCGTTCATTTCCCAGCCAGCCCAGGGCACTGCAGGTGCAAGTGGTCTTGTTGGGAACCGGCCCCAGCCACAGGAGCCTGATTTGGCTGCTGTACATCGCCTGAGGGCTCAGTTCACTCTGCCTTTTGCTGTGGCACCTGCTGAAAGGCAACCAACAGCTCCAAAGGCAGGCAAAAGGCAACAACCTGAAGGGCAGGAGCCCCTTGGTGAGCCCCATGGGCAAGGCAGTGACAGCAGCCCAGGTGAGGGCATCAGGGCTGTTGTGGACGCCCTGCAAGCCGGAAAGCCCTCGGATGGTGCTGATGCTGTGCAGCCAGCTAGCAAGAAGCAGAAAGGTATGAACCAGCACCGTTTCTGCTGCGACAAAAGCTTGATGCTATTGCTGGCTCACGTTGGGTGCAGCATGTGACTGGTGTGATGCTGCTCAGCAGCTAACTATGTGTATGATGTACAGTGCTCAAGTAACATACCGTCATGACTCCCATTCCTCATGCAACGTACCAGCATAATGCAGCTGGTCACAACTTATGAGGCTTGAGGCTCTCATGTTTGTCGTTGAAAACATGGCATACATACACCTGTTGTGTTGTGTTTTTGCACACGCAAATGTATTGCGAGTTTTTGCTATCTTACAATTACCTTGCAGTGTATGAACTGTACCTGGCCTCGATACCTCAGCATAGAGTGCTCATGTGACTGTGTCTTGTCAGCATGACTAACATCCAAGAGGGCATGCTGAGCATTCACTCTGGTGATTTGTTACTGGGTTCTTGGCTTGCACAGTCAGACTGCAGGGTGTCTCAAGGGGTATACAGTATGACTCAAGCAGGATGCACTCTGATGTCAGCCTTTCAAATTATGTTAGGGTGCAATTTGGGGTCAAGTGCCTATTCCAATAAGGCACAGTCCTCACTTGCCTGTCTCTATGTACACTCCAAACCTGGTCTGCATCTCGCAGTAGACCTTGGCCGGTCCAGAAGGCTTGCAGAGCTGTCTTTGATGTGTCTGGCTGTTGCACAGGGTCTGATAAAGATGCCTGGCACAACCAAGACTTCCTGCCTCTGCCCATGTCAGAGTCCTACAAGCTGCCCAGCCGTAAGAATCGCACTCAACCTGAAGACCCCCAACATCGCAAGGCTATGCTGTCACATGACAATCCCGGCCGGTGGGCACATGACAAACATGCCAAAGATGACCCTGAGGATGATCCTGTTCATCCCAGTCTGAGACAGCAGCCTGGGCGAGTCAAGCAAGCGCTGCTTGACACTGGCCTAGATTCCACTGATGATGATGTTGATGAAGAAGAAGGAGAAAGCGATGAGCAGGAGGGACAGCAGCAGCAACCCAGCGCAAGAGGAAGAAGAGTCAGGAAGATGGCAAGGACTCGAGTCAAAAACATGGGGCGGCTTGTCAGCAAGATGAAGGGCAGGGCCCTTCTGGTAACAACCCTTTTGGGGCCTTGGTCAGAGGCAAAGCCACAGAACCAAGTGGTGGCAAGCCACAGAGGTCAGCATCTCCAGCATTTGCATACTGCAGCTTTGCTCTGACACGAGTTTTCACAGCTTGCATAGCTCTTTGCTCACTGTGCTGTTGGAATGATGTCTGGGTGTGTATGCAACAAGCAACAACACAGACAGCTATGGGCTTAGCGTATGTCGATGGGAACCTCAGCCTGGCATTGCTGTCATCTCCTCATGCTTCTAAAGTCTGGACTTGACTTCACTGTCGGCATACATCAGGAACACATACACTTGTAGCCAGCCATCAGGCTTCCTGTATGTCTCCAGCTTGTCTATTGTCCTTGAAGGCCCTTTTGCTTGATGGGCACCCCCCCTTCCCCGCCCTCCCTCTTTTTGCCCCTCCTGGCCCCCCTTCAGAACTGTGCCACAGAGCCAGACATGCTGGCATCAGCAGGCAGTCTAGCTTCACCCTAGCTTTGAACCATTGTGAAGTGAACTTGGATCTGGTAGCTATCCATCACTGTGCTGTGTTGAGCAAAACTTCTGTGCACAGGAGTTTGTCTTGGGGCAGGCAAAGCCAAGGCAGTACACATGCTGGCGATGATGTTGTGCAGCCCTTTGATTATGCAACAGCCAGGGCAGAAGCTCCAGGGCTGGAGCTAGGGCTAAACCCAGCGGCTCAAGGGGCCCGAGGCAGAGGTAGAGGGCGGGGCAGGGGCGGCAGGGATTCTGGAAGCAGGGGACGAGGGAGAGGTATACCTCTTGCTTGAAGCAGTCATTTGCAGTCACTTGCAGGCATCTCATGTAGACTGTGGTCTCAGTTATGTACAAGGCAAGGGCCAAGCCCTTCACGCATCATTGTAACAAGGGTAACGATTTCTTCCAGTGGATGCGCATACATGTTTGACAAGGTCAAGACCATTCTGCAGCTTGCAGCATTACAGGGTCTTGCACAATGGGAGAGTCACCCCCAAACATCCAGCCATGAAAAGCTTTCATATGGAGCTGAAAACCCCCTACCACACTTTGAGGGGTACTGTTCATGGCAGATGTGATCTGCCATACCAAGTGAAAAGCATGTAGCCCCCAGCTACACAGACCCCACTTTTGAATAGGCACAGGTCATCATGCCTATGTCAGTGTCAACACTTCAGCTATAGCAGCTGCAGTCAACCTTAACATTGCACAACGGTCAATGCTGGGTTGCCAGTGATGTGAGTGAGGCAAAGGCAAAGAGACATGTTGCACATAGTCATGTTTGAAACAACGATTTTTTTAAAAGGTTGATTCATTGAGGGTTCAAAGTGCTGATCACTGCATGCAAAACTTACAACAGGGTCACACTCATGTATGACCTTGTCGGGTGTTGCGTTCAATATGGATTGACACATTATGCTTCTTGATCATCACCATTACCAGTCATGCTTGGTCATGGGGCTGTTTCATGGGTTTTGTGCTGTGCAGGTGGTCAAAAGGAGGAGCCAAAGCCTTCTCCAGCTGGCGCCTTCAACCCATACGGAATCACTGATGAGCATTGGCTGAAAGGTGGCAAGCGCAGTGCAGTCATGCCTCGTAGTGGAAACAGAAGCAAGACATTTGCAGGACAGTGATCTTTGTCAAGGCAGGACGTGTGTTGAGAGCTCGATGTGCAATGGCTGCTAGTTGCCTGGCAGACTCTGGTGTGACACCTCAACAAATCCGACATATCCACCAAAGACTGTAGATACAATTGACTTGTGTATCATATGGTTTGGATCATAATGATTGCAAATCTCAAGGAGACTGAGAAAATGCTACACAAGGCTGTACAGCAGACGGCACCGAGCAAGGGCAACAGTTTGTTAGTACAGCCAGAAGTTTGGGCCCCAGCTGTCACACCGCAAGACAGACTCTGAGGTGCATAGTAGCAACATGACTCCAGAGAGCTGAGTGGATCGCGGCAGTGTCTGCTCAGTACCATATCATGTGAAATTGTTGTGGATCGCTGCTGACTGCCAGGAGCTCAAGCACAACGTAGCCTTGTGCACCAGATGTACATGCAAAACACGTTTACATGTATTACTGGCTTGCAAGTCCGAGAAATGGTCTTGCCAAATCTCAAACTTTCTCCCCTAACTGGATTGTTGACTCAGACAAAGCTAACTGACTGCCAGCACAGTAACTGTTCACGCTCACCACCTGAGCTCAGGCACTTTTGCAACATCTGCTTTTGAAGCAATAAAGGTTGGACTTTGGTGCATGCAGCCGCAGTGACTGTCCGCCAGCTGATGCCGGTAGCACTCGAGTGACACTGTATGCTTCAGAAAAGGTCATCAATGCTGCTTTCCTGACTCCAGAAAATACAGGAAAATACCACAACACTTGTGCATGGTACTGATGGTCATGCATTCAATGTGCAAAAGCTGCAGAAAAGCACCAAGGGGCAGATCAAAATTGGAAAAGCTCTAATCTTTCTCTCACTGACAAACTCTGAAAACCCTATTCTACTTGCAACACATTGTTTGCTCCATGCGGTGTGTGAACAGTGGGCCAGTCAGGAGCTGTGCGCCACTGTCCATCAACCAAAAACTTGACCTCATACTGGCCCTGCACACCAGCGATCCTTCAGCAAGGGGTGGACAGGGGATGGCGGGGTGGAAGGGGGGCCGGGGGGTTGCATGGTCAGGGAACTTCAGCAAGAGGTGGAGGGGACGAAGGTGGGGGGGGGGGGGGGGGAGGGGGAGGTGGTCAGGGTGCCTGGTGAGTGGAGCCTGGACAGGGCAGAGGGGTAGTAGTGCAGCCTTGAGCAGCATTTATGTGAACAGTTGAAAGATGACCTCAAACCATAACACAGACCCCGCATACGTTGAATGCAATACCATACAGCCATGTGACAATCGAAAGATCACAAAAAATGCATGTGAACGGGCGGCACAACAAATCAAATGTCAGCATGCAACAGCACAAAATGTGTCAGTATATGCTATTTAGTCAAGAAACTGTTGTGCTGAGAAATGCTTGGGTATTATAGGGTCTTACTGGGACAAGCCCCAAGACGCCCTGGAACTTGGTGAATGTGCCGTCGCTAAACTCCTCAGCACTCAAGCTGAAGCCTTGAGTCCAGTTGTCAAAACTACCCATCAGACGAACCTCCTGAGCAATGCCAAACCACACAACAGGTATCTTGCGCTGCTTCAGCCGATCAATCTGCCCAGCATGATGTTGAACAACCTGTAAAGTGTACAATGGTTGCACTAGTCAGCGATGCACCTGTCACTGTCATTGCGCACACACTGAACCAGGCTGTACAAGACCCAAGTGCTGGAAATGCTGACAACAATGGAATATGGAGAGCCAATGCATGTTTGACATAGACCCATCTTCAAGGTATTTGACAATCGGCTGTCTTTGCTGTCGGCAAGCAGCCAACCAGCATCCAGTGCAGTCAGGTTTCTGATACAAACATGTTGAGCACCCTGCTAGCTCTGCAAAGCTTTCTGGCTCACCTGTTGAAGCACTTGCACCCTGTCATGCAGATTTGATATCTTTGCAACGCTCTCATTCCGGTCAGTGCCATGACAGACGCTAGCAGCAGCAGCATCGGCACAACTGCCAAGGGTTGTGAGCTCTGTCTTTATCTGAGCCATACAGTCATGCATCGCTGCCACCTCTTGCTGGTGACCCTCTGCTGCCTTCTGAAGCTGCCTGATTTGCTGCAGCATCACAACATCAAGGAGGTTGGTCAAGAACAGGCTACTGGACTATAATGCCTGCGCCTCCAGACCCCCATGCATCAACATCAATGCTTTGCTGCACCACCACATGGGATCAATGCAAACATGTCTTGAAGCCCTGAAGTGAGGTGTACTTATGGGGTGTGGACTAATCAAGTGCTTGCAGAACAGATATAGCATTGGTCTCTGCAAAGCAGTGCAAAATACACTCTGCACTCTGCCCATGGCATCACAGCCTGGCACAGCATAGGATCTGCTGTGAAAAGAGGAGACTCGAATCATGGCCATGACGACACACGCGAAAGGTTCTGCCATGCATCGGCATGTACTGATAGAGGGCAGTCCTGACTACCCTCACAGGAGACAGATGCTACCGTCAGAGCCACATGATGAGTGCATACCTTTTGCAACATGTGCAAACTGCTACTGATTGAAATCAGACTGACTGCTTGCATGTGTTGCAGCAGTTGCGCACCTTGTTTGCTGCACTCAGCCTGGTGCTCAACCTGTTGCGCGACTGGGCGACCTGCTCATACACCTGTAAAGCAGACGAATGGTACATGTATGAGGGAGCCAACAATTGAAAGGGTGCAAAGGCGAGGTGTTACAGGGGTGATGTATCTCAAGCATCTCCTGCCTTCTCTGAAGTGCCAACACACCAAAGATATAGCCAAAGATAACTACAAGAATGCGAGCAGGTATGTGTTCAGCCCTGTCATGCTGAATCTTGTGACTGCTGAAGCATGCAGTATGGCGTACGATGCCAACAGGCCAAACATGACAAGCGCATGTGGGATCATGCTTTACGCCAGACAAGCTAGCAGGAACTGCAGACTGTCTTATGGCAAAGCAAGCACAGCGTGTGGCTGTATGTACCTTTCTGTTAACAGTACCTAAAGTGCCTCTCAGTTCTGCCTTTGTTGGCAGTCGCTCTGTTGCACCTGAGCCAGCAAATGGGTCCTCCTCTGCATTGCTGTCAATGCTGTGCAGCGCGGGAGCAGTGCTGGCACTGGTGCTTGTCAGACCAGCAACACCATTGCTGGCAGAAGACTGGGCTGCATGTTCAAGGTCTAAAGGCCCCATTCGCTCTAGCCGTAGTTGCTGCAACTGTTTCCGTGCCTTTGCCTGCAGCCACAGAAGCAGAGCCTTTGCATACAAAGCAGCCTGCACAACGAAGGAGCCCAGCACTAGAGCATGGTAGAAGCTGTGGTAAAGCATACAATAAAGCAGTGCTGCAAAAGCCTGTGCAAGCATAATGCCTCGACACAATGTATACAATGCAGCCATGGGACTCACAGACAGCTGCTTTGGCAATCTGCGCGCTGAATCACCTAATAGCCTCTTCACATAAGCTGCATCGTCTTGACCAATATTGTCTTGTGGGTTTTGCTGCTCTGCCCGTGGTGACAAAGCCTTCCGGCAATGAGTGCACCCCCTGCTGCAGGCCCTTAAGGGCTGCTTGGTCATGGTAGAGCAGAGGCATCCATGCTGGGGTGAGTGATGACAGCGGTTGATTGGCATCAGCTGAGACACCCGAGCAATCAACAGAGATAGCTTTGAATGGCGAAATGAGCCGGCTCAGCAAATCGAAGCTGCAGACCGCTGTTTCAGGGAAATAGTGCACAACGCGACCGCAAATCAAGGTGCTACGTCACGCACTGACATGAGGCCCACAGGGTGACGGCCAAAGTAAAAAGTTCTTGCTCGTTGAAACAACTTTGACTATTGTCATTGGGATGACCTGAACCCAATGGGGATCACGGATGGATAAGTATGCCCAACAACAAAACTGCAGTCAAGTCACTCGTCAGCAGACCAGCTGCCTTCAGGGACTGCCTCAGAAAGGTGCTGCTTTGTATGAATGATACCGTATTTAGCTGTATAATTTCAGCTTTCAAGTCAAGCCCATTGCAGCCCAGCAGTACACACACGTGTAGACAGCAGTGCCAGTGATCACATGAGTGCCAGTGATCTCATGAGCATGTGTCACACTCTCATTTGGAGTCTTGCAAGATCACTGCAAGCTCGATTAAGCTTCATTATGCAAAGCTTAATGATTACACTCCCTGCTGCACCAATGATAGGTAGACAGTGGTCTGTCGTGCAAACATCTGCAGTCCGACTGACGGTCTACAACCTCAAGTCAACAAAACATCAGTGACAGCACAATCATGCTCACAGCACCAACAACAACAAAGCAGGGACTGCTAACAGAGCCAGCAAGGCACAAGAAGCCATGGATGCTGACAAGGAAGCCCCCGAGAAGTCAGCATACAAGTGACTGGAGTCAATTGCTGGCAGGGTGAGGGCATCAATGGAAACCACCATGGTGAAGCGACATGCCTTGCCTTGAGTGCCCGCAGCATTTAAAGTGTCTGGATCGATTGCATAGAACGCAAAGGTGCAGTTGGATCCTGGCGCAGTTGATGTGCCACAGGCACCGTATACGCTCGCCTTGGGGTGTAAGAAAAGCCATCATATGCTGCTGTGAGCCAAGATGGGTTGCTATTTGAGGTTGTTAGCAATGTCAGGTCAGGGACTGTATCTGCTTGCACGCCTCCGGTGTTGCTGCCACCGGTGATCAACAAGCCTCCGCTGAAATCCACAATGAGAGTGGCCCTCTGAGTGACATCAGGCGTCAGATTACCTGCAGGATCAGAATCAGTCTGTCACTAGAGTACTTGCCCTTTGTGGGTTGTGCCGACTTATCACCCTTTCACTCCACCCAGGATGGCGAGGGGAAAGAGGGAGACATGCTTCACCAGTTGTGAGCCCAAAGTAAACAACAGCATTGCTTGGCTGATTTGGGAAAGCATTGCAATGGTGCAAGTCATGCGGCAGGTTTAGATTGACCTTGCAGAAAGGAGTGTCTTCTGCTTATTATTACTGCTGCAAAAAAAGATCATCTTCAGTGGTGCCGACATTCCAGCACCACTTTCGGCAGGATGATGTCACAGCGCCACCTTGCGCAATATAACAAACTATGCCAAAGGCTTGGTATTTTGGCATGTTTTGTTCATAAGGATACACAAGTGTGGTGTGAAGCTGCTGCAAGCAGAAATGGCTCACCGGTTGTTGCGCACTTGCTTCCACATGAATTGGTCAAGTTGCTATTCAGAGTCACAGCAGAACAAGTTGAGGGCATAGACACCTGCAGCAACATCTGTGGTTTGACAGCCCTGGCTTTAGACACCCATGCTGTCATTGCAAAGTCGTTGCTAGTTGTTGCAATTATGTCATGCTGTCAGGCGCATTCACAACACTGTCGACTGATGACCTTATAGTACAAGGAACTGTAATGCATATCTGTGAAGTTGTGCTGTGAACGACTCACCGCTAGAGTCTGTGTTGTTGCGGTGGTGTTGTCGCCTGCAACACCAACAAGAAGGGTCTGTGCCCGCACCATTTCTCATGTTATGAACAGGCAAGCTGCTGCTGCAAATCTGATTTGTTGTTGTTGGGCTGTTTGGTGATGCATGCTTGAGAGAAACTGTGCACCAGATATAGGCTACTATCAGTACATGCAGACTACGCTCTTGCAGAATGTCGGAAAAGATGTCATAGGTTTGGCAACCCACACACCACAGAAGCGTGCCACACCCTTGGCTGTTGAAGTTGTTGCCTATTGGGCATGTGCTTTGATAGACAGACCGCACAGCCAGATGCCAGCTAGCAGCAAACAGCGGGTCCTCACCATTTGCAAAAATAGCTCCAAGCAATGTGGCAATCAGTATGATGCATATCTTGAGTGCCATTCTGCCGCGATGCACAGGGGTGTCTGCAGCAATGCCGAAAAAGGACCTCAAGTCGGCACACGATGACAGGTTCTTTCTATCAAGTGAGTCTGCGTTTGCTATGAAGTCCGTTTGCTGCTGTAGACGTACCCGAGCGCGTGCAAGCGCAAAGAGCAGCCCAGTCCTGCACTCGTCGGGATGGCTACTGCTTCAGGCCTCGATCTGCACAGATTTTAGGCTGCTTGAACAGGTGTATCTCACGTATCTGCAGGCAGTTGTCGTAGAGGTGATAACGTACATACCATCGGCAAGCTAACCCTGACTAGCTGCAGACGCGCACGGCATTTGCAATGGCGAAGTATAAATGTGAAATGCCTACTTTACATTTCTTGCTACAAACCTGCCCAAGAATCCAGCCGGGCTTTTGTATTCAGACCAGACTTACTTCGCAACCTGCCTAAGGAACATGCGAAAAAGATTAGGAACAGTCTACAATGGGCCAGCCCAAGTTGTATACACTAAGTTGCTGCATCAGGAAAACATACAACTGATTTTGCATTCCTTGCCAACAAGATATGCACATCACATCACATCACATCACATCACATCACATCACTCACATCACATCACATCACATCACATCACATCACATCAATCACCCAGCAGCTGACTGCCGAACTGGCTGCTTGACCATCTGGACAGCCCAACAAAATAGAGTAGCTCTGCGTCCTGACGACTGCTAATTTTGGCTGTGACATGTCTCGACCAAATCCTCTAAAACCTTTCAAGTATTGCTTGAATCCTTCAAGAGCTTTGCCTTCTCCATGATGAACCAAATGCAGCTCCTCAATCGACTTGACTGTGGGTGACTGGAATGCTGTTTCAGCTGGCATGTACTCAATCACTCTGAGCCTTAAAGGCTGCACAGCACAGCACAGTTGAGACTGAGGAACACTACAGCTGTCCAAGCAGCACAGATGACTCATGGACAATCAGTTGGGTGCACAAGCTGGTGAAACATAGCTTGTTGCAGCAAGGAGCTTGGCAACACAATATGCTGCTTGGCGCAGCCTACTGGCAAACTAGCGTACCTTGAGAGGTAGGCAGGCCAAGCATCTGTCGCCAACTCGCATACAAACTCCTCGCCCTTGGCGTTGACAACATACAACTTTCCTTGCCAGTGCTTTGTTGAACCATCCCCTTCCACCAAACTACTGTTGCTACTTTGACCCTCTGCTGCTCGCCGCCCATGCTGCTGCTGCTGCTCATGCTGCTGCTGCTGCTCATGCTGCTGCTGCTGCTCATGCTGCTGCTGCATGCGGTTATAATGAGGCTGCAGGCTTTGTATGCTACCTGTGAGCTCAAGTCCACCTATTGGCTGCTGTGAAGTGGAGGTATCATTGGGTGCAAGTGCTAAGGGGGTTGTGGGGGTGGCTGCTAGGGTAGGTGCTGCTGGGGAGGCTTGAGGCTGTGGGCCGTGGGTGGGGTTAGGGGTAGGTGCAGGAGTAGGGGTAGGGGTGTAGCCCAACCCCAGTGTTGGTGGAGGTGCACGCAGCCCTGCTGATTGCTGGGATGGGGTGGATAGCTGTGGCAATGCTATTTGAGAATCAAGTCCCAGCTGTTGCCTGGCTGCCAGGGCTGTTTGGCTCTGTAGGGTCTTGTCTGGCTGAGCTCCTTCACCACGCAGGTGCTTCATGCAATTCAGGGCCTGCACTAGAACCCTTATTAGCCAGTGTGTAAGCAGTCTTGCATTCAAGATTGCCTTGTGCTCATAAGGATGTCTGCATATGAGTATGGGGTGACAGTTGGATCTACCATGCACATGTGTGGCCAACAAAAAGAGGAGCATAACAAATATAGTACAGTATCTTCAAGTCCAGCCAGTGATCCTCAAGCATGTTGGGAACAGAAGCACATGCAGTAGGCAAGGTAAATCTGTCAGCCTGTTTCTGCACAATGTTCCTGCATGATACTGAGACCTATACACTTGGCATTCAGTCTCTTGCAGTTGCCTTGGTCAGGCATGCCTTGTACTGAAAGGACAGCAAGACAGCTACAATGACTTCCAAATGACATGCATAAGTCATGGCAAGGCACACCTTGGTCTCAAAGGAAGCCAGAGCAGCATTTCGGCGAGTCACATACTCCAAAAGCTGGCTGGAGATGTAAGAAGATGGCGGCACAAACTCGCCCACAATCTTCCCACTGCTTGATAATTGCTCACTGTGTCTAAGCACCTGCAGGGCAGTTGCATGTTGTACATCAGTATCTAGCTGCTTCTGATACAGAGCTGTTTAGCAACAGGCAAGTTGGTGTGCGTGGCATTGAACAAAAGAAAATGTGAAGAGAGGCAATAGAGCTGGAGTGTTAATAAAAGATATAAAAAAGGCCAAAATTTTCAGGCGGCGACAGACCAATTGTGATCGTGAAAGCATGTTCTGGCAGTCATCAGATGCTAGAGCAGCATAATCCCAAAGCATGATCGAAACATTTGCTGGCTGCTTTTGTGCAATTTACACCAATATGAGTACAGCTTGACTTGACCTGAGACCACAGAGACATATGTGTGCCATTGAGGCTGCCTGTTTAAAAATTACTGTTTGTGACATCCTACAACAACTGCGCAACACATGCATGGCAGGACTGAATCCAGGAACCCCCCATCCCTCCCCTCCAGTCAAACCCCCCCCCCCCCTCCGCCCCCCGCTCCCTCTCAAGTAGATATGCATGATGCTCCCACCTCTGAAAGCCAGAGGGCACCGGCCTTGTCATCCTCCAGCCGCCCAAAGCACACCAGGAATCTGGAGCTGTCGCAGGCGCATGAGGTGAAGGGCTTGACGAGGCTGAGCCCTGAGAAGCTGCGCATGAGCAGGTACAGCATGCTCACTGTAAAGGTGGTCAGGCAGTCCATCAGCTGCACAATGAAGCTTCCACCTACAGCATTGTGCATCTCAGCATTGTGCTTCACAGCCTTGAGCTTAATTTGCTTGCCAAATTTGACCCTTTATGAAAGGTCTGTACAATGGACGATACTACAGACATGACGGCATTTTGGTGACACATTTGGCAGCATCCTGATGGCAGCGGCTGCTGAGCTACTCAGCAGTTATGAAAGCTGTACCTGGTTGAAGGCATGACAATGCCATAGCGCACTCCCACAGCAAACGGGCTCTATAGCTGGCCGCATACTCAGC
The DNA here is from genome assembly GCA_036924285.1 of Asterella californica. Taxonomy (NCBI): domain Eukaryota; kingdom Viridiplantae; phylum Streptophyta; class Marchantiopsida; order Marchantiales; family Aytoniaceae; genus Asterella; species Asterella californica. Next base: position 15,474 of record JAYKYS010000160.1, on the reverse strand, counting down.
CTCCATCACCCCTTCATGCTGGGAACCGCTTCCCTGGGCAGTGGGTAAAACCTGCCCACTGTTCTCAGCACAGTGTCCGTCAGTTCTGCCCTTTGTCTGAGATGTCTCCCTTCCAATGGGCACTGGGCCCTGCCCATTGGGGGAACCCAGGCTGCCTATCACCAGGTGGGCACCCTTCAGGCTAGCCTTCATGGCCTCGTAAGACTGCAGACTATAGGCTGCAGGTATAGACACAGATAGCTGGGCTGTCATACCATGCTGGGCCTTCACTGCATGTGGTGATGCTGTCTGCATGTATGTGCTGTCTGTAACATCTGCATCTGTCACATCTGAAGGGTTTGCAGCGCTGTCTGCCGTTTGAGCTTTGAACGCGGCGTTGACCTCCTGCTGTTCAGCTGCAGGACTGTCTGCCAGCAATGCAACATCAAATGCCTCTGTTGCTGCAGGATCACACAGCTTCGCAGCACCGCTTGACACTGCTGTTGCTTTGCGCAGTCCAACTGTTGCTTGCAGAGGCATTGCTGACGGCAGATCTGTCTGTGCAGGTGTGCTGTCGTTCAATGGGTTACGTATAGCTACTGATGCAGCCTGCATGGCTGACTCATCATTTTTGGCAATGGTGCTTGGGGACAGAGTTTGCACCACCCCTGTTGCATTACTGGCACTGCTTTGCAGCTTCTCAGCAGCTTCACCCAGCAGGACCTGAGCTGACTGGACCCTGACCCCACCATGAGTCAGCACATACTCTGTGGCTCCGCAGTCATCCATGGACAAATCAAGCAAGCTGAGGCCGGCGTCAGCGCTGCCACCGGAGTGCTGCATTGCTGCGAGGCTGCTGCAGATCTTGAAAGCTGAGTCCAGACTAGCCATGTTCCAGAAGCTTCTGCTGTGCTGCGACCCTTGAGGGGCCACACAAGGAGCCTGATGCAGGCAGAAGGCACTGGGGTTGTTTGATGCAGCCCCAGGGCGTTTTGGCCCAGCCCCAAGGCTGTTTGGAACAATGCTGGGGCTGCTTGACATAGCATCAGCGGTGACGCTTATGTTGTCATTCCCGGGAGTTGGGACCAGCAATGGGATTTCCCAACCACCTTCTGCAGTGCTAACCATGCTGTTTACCATGGCCTGATTAGGCACTTCGTTTTCAGACACATCAGCTTGGTTTCTGTGCCAAGCATGACTCATCTCTCGAGCTGTACGCATTGCCAGCAGGATATCATCCTGAGGCAGGAACTTGGACCTGAGAAGTTTGGCAGGCTTTCGCTGCTCCATGATGCGCCACCATTCCATCTCTTCAAAGCTCAGCGCAGCGTGGTCATGAGTCAGGATGGCTGTGTCTGGTCGAGGGGCATAGTCAGGGGTAGTGCTCAGGGTGAGGAGGTGGGTGTCACCCAGACCTAGGCCTGCCCTGCCTTTGTTGCTTGTTGCTTCAACCTTGTTGGCCATTCCTTGTAAGTCTTTGCCCAAACCCATTCCTGCAGCAGAAGTCGGGCAAGTCGACAGGAAAGCTCTCTGTTCTCTACATTCTATGTTCCATCTTTTCCTTCTATATTGTATCGACACTGTCCCTCTTTAGGAGCTACGTAGGTTTGGCATTGATGTCTGCAAGCTCTCAAGCTGTCTACCAGCACACATGAATATCAAAAGCAGCTACCACATGATACAGGAAAAGAACAGTTCGCCCACCCTCCAGACACAGGTGCTTTCAGGGGGCGAAACATGCCTAAACAAGCAACTCAAGGAAACTTACTGTACTCATAGCTATCGAATCTGACCTGGTGTATAGCCCCACTTCGCCATCATTCCCTCAGCAGCCCCGACTGCCCTCCCCGTCAGGGCCGCTCTCCCAAATGGCCCTGTCAGCGGCTCTGCTGCTGCACCACTACTGAACGCCAGTGCCTCATCTGACTGTCTGGCTGAACTGGATGGTCTGGAAGAGCTTTGCATATCCAGAGGGGTGTGGATGCCCAACTGTTCCCCGCCGGCGCTTGCCAAGTGTCACTCTCTCTGCCAAGGTGCCATCTGCATGGTGAAGGGACGGCAGGCAGCTGAATGGTAAGCATTTGCATTTGCAGTGTCCTTTGCAATGATGAAAGCATGAGTCGGAGAGGTGCAAGGAAGCGCAGCACAGCACAGCACAGCACAGCACAGCACAGCACAGCACAGTACAGGACAGCACAGCACAGCGCAGCGCAGCACAGCGTAGCGCAGCGCAGCGCAGCGCACCACAGCACACCCTCTAGGTTTGTATCAGCTACTAGGGTTTCGTGTGTAGGGTAATCAGTGTATACAAGGGTAATCACTTTGTACCCAGCACAGCACAGGGCAGGGCAAGCAAGGCATACCACAGCACGACATAGTAACAGCGTCGTGCAACGCAGAGCAAGGCCAAGCACAGCACTGTGCAGCACAGCACAGTCTCCCACCATGTTTTTCCCGCCTATGCATAGGGGTTGCTGGTGTTGTTGTTGCTACCAGACAGGAACACAGCTGGTGCCAGAAAGCCCTCCCTTGCAAGGGGCTTGAGCCCAAAGTAGCGAGGCCATTCCTGAGCCATCCAATGCTTGGCTGCATTCAAAGCACTCTTCTGCCCGGGAGGCATGAACTGGTCCATCGCTAGATTCTCGCTAATGATCTGCACCACATCATGAGTTTTTCCGGTAAGTGGTTGCTACAGAAATGGTCTATAAACGTATGGTAGTTTCCGTAGGTGATTGACATAATCTTTGACGCCCTCATTGACAAACTGCAGTAGCTGTGCAGCAACAAAAGCTGACTGATGACAAGTCTGGCCCTAAAGGGACATAGGGTTGCACGGAACGTATTTGCAAGACCTACTGACCCATCTTTCCACTGCTGCCCCATTGCAAAATTCATCAACCATGGTTATGCAGACAGGCATCACTATAATTGTAGCACGGATGGCAAATGAGAGGCAGTATACACTTGCCACAGACTGATGCATTGACAGCATGTACCAAAAGGCACGCACCTGCTCCTGGATGCCGGCAAAGTGGGCAGCACACAGAATGCAGGGAGTGCAGGAAGGCTGTGGGCATGCTTTCCAGAGGCAGCAGTGCCTGGTCCTTGTACACCTCTTCCCCAACACGGCTGACCAGAAAGCTGTGAAGCGCGGGTTCTATTCCCTGCAGACCCAACCAAGCTGGTTTTGCTTTTGGACTTGATCATGGTTGACTGCTTCAGACAGACTCGGTTCAGATCTTTTTAGAATTTTGTTTCCTATGGACTGACTTAATAGAATCAAGCCTCACTCTCTGCAGACCCCAATCAGGTCCATGTCTCTACATACATACTCTACATACTCATTTCCCACTGCAGACGTGGCAGGAAGCTGACAGAACAGCAACACACTCAACATACTGAGTTCCTTTCACGACATGTCTGATGAGCCGCAACCCAAATGCACACTTCACTCAGGACGAGGCGGGGGAAAGCAGACTTGCCTTGAAGCCTTTCCCAATGATGTAGGTCTCAGAGTTGCCGGGCTTGCTGGTGGCTGGCTTGTAGACATGCACCTGTTGGAACAGGGCTCCCAAGAGGTACAGGGCGCAGATGGTGGTGTGCTCAAACAGGGTGAAGGCCTTGAGGATGAAGTTGCCCCCAGGAGCTAGCACACCCAGGGCTGTCACCATCTCACAGTAGTGCAGGGAGGCTGTGCTCATTTCCTGCAGCAGCACATGCCAAACTCATATGCATGCCTCTCCTGAGGGGTTGGGGGGTGGAAGGTGGGAGAGGGGGGAAACGCACTTATGTTTCATGTCATTGTATGTTGTTGTTGTAGGGCAATGGTGTTGCCAAGGGTCAAACCCTGCCACAAATTGCACCATGTAAGCTTCAGCCATTCGTCCATTGACAAGGCAGTATCCAAGCACACCACACTAGCAGGTACCCTTACTGCATGAAGCACTAGCTCTGCTCAACAACATGCTGCTTGTGCAACAGCTTTGCAGGGTTCACTAACAGCTGCTCCAGCCACAGCGCTTGACATGCTCATATTCCCTACCAACTGAGCTTTCTGATGTACTTGTTTTTTCCTTCCAGTTCTGGTTGTTCACCTCTTGGCTGTTTGTGCAACTGCCATCTTTCTTGCTTTGGTATGCAAGCAACAGCCGTCACCTCAATGAACATACTGTGTAACCCTGCTTGCTAAGGGTTTCCCTACATTGGGTTCAACACGGGGAAGGTGAGATGCAGGGACAAGGTGGGGGGGGGGGGGGGAGGGAGGGGGGGGGGGGTAGTGCATGCAAGGTGTCTTAGAGGGGAGGTCTTATGGAAGTACCTGCTCATTGGGTTCTCCTGGCAGTCCACAGAGCCATCAGCAGTGACCAGCAGAGCCCCACAGGTGTGCAGATCTTGTGCCATAGCACCAGCTGACTGCCACATTGTCAGGCCGGCGAATGTCCCCACTGCCATCATCCCCCCAGTGCCAGTGCTGCAGGGTGCCTTGTATCAAAGCATCATCATCAATCATGGCTGCAGGATCGTTGCCTTCGTAGTAAGGGTGTAGGCTGTTGCCTATCCATTCCCAGTGCCAATCTGGCCTGTTGGGGCGGAGAACACAGCGTGAGTGTGCATGCAGAGTGGTGTGCTGAAACGCAGATTGATTGTGGTTTATTGAGATGCAATGCTTCTTGCTTAGATGCTAAAGGGAAGTAGACTAAGTGTAATGGTCTGTGCAACATACTGGCTGGAGAGCTGGTGCTCAGGAATTGCAAGAATGTGCAGTGTACTAGCTGAGACCCTGGCAGCTTTGACAGCATAACCTTTGTGCTTGCACAGCATGCAATGTTCTGACTGCACAGAACTCCTGTGCAGCACCAGGGGCCAATGTGCAGCACACTAGGGGCCAAAGGCTTGGTAACAGATGTTGGAACTTGAGTCTATAATTTTGAGTGTAGCATAGCTGAGCTGTGAATACTGACTGTACACATTGCATTCGGTTTCTACAGGCATACAGGCAACTCATCTGAAACAAGTTTTGTTGGCGGTTGCATAGCACAGCCTGCTCACCTCTGTGTCTTGATGTAGTGATTGGTAGCACTGATGAATGCTCCAGGGGCTTCGCAGAGATGCACAGAACCAACAGCAGGCTGCCCAGTCTCTGTGTGGCCGACTGTGGCACCGCCAGATGCAGGAAGGAGATCAAAGGATACAATGCTTTCATACATCTTTGCCCAGGCTGTGGTGCAGAGCTCGACCTCGCCCTGGCCCTGCCTAATTTGGCGTACAACATTGCCTGCTCTTGTTTGTGAAGGTTGTATGGGATCCCCAAGGCCTGCAACATCACCTTTGCTAAGCCGTTCACGTTCCATTTGACATCCTGCAGGCTGAAGGTTGAAATTCGCAAGTTGGGAAGATTTGCTTGATGCAAATGAAGTGCGCATGGCCAGAGTCATGGCTGTTGACATGCTTGAGAGAAAGTGATGATTTGCAGCAGTCTGTCTTGCATACGTACAACAGCATGGCTCTGTCCAGCTATCCCTATTGGAACATTTTGGCACCTCTCAAAACAGTATATAGCCAGCATGGACCTGACACCCGCAGATATCATTGGAAGTACAATGTCAGGCAAAATCAGGATACCACGTGAATGGTTGGCTGACAATGACAAACGGAAAGTAAGCTTTGTAGGAGGCAATCATGCATGGCTTGATGGGGATCACACCATGTCAAGTCAGGGCAAGAAATGCAGTTGCAAGGGCCTACTTGATGTCTTTGCAGTCTAGTAGGTTCTTTGTATCATTGAGCTTCTTCTTCTCGGTCATCATCTCAGGCATACTCCATGATTGGCAGATGAAAAGCTGGTCTTGCTCCGGCGGGACACAGCTTGTTGTATCTAGGTGGAATTTGTGTCCGTGCAGTTGCGCTTCTGCCTTGACCCGCTGCATATGATGGTGGTTGATAGGTAGTTTCTGCTGCTGCTGCTGCTGCTGCTGCTGCTGCTGCTGCTGCTGCTGCTGCTGCTGCTGCTGCTGCTGCTGCTGCTGCTGCTGTCTGGGTTCTGGAACTCTGGCTTGGGATGCCGGTTGGCTGGCTGCAGTCGGAGCGCCGTACCGGACACCAAAGTGCTTGCGGCGTTTTGTGTTTGGTCGGTCCACATCAGCAGCATTTCTTTCAGTACGCGCCGTCTGTTGCTGATCACCCGTCTACAGTCAACGTCAAAGTTGCAGCAGAAATTTCCGTCATACAGACGAAAAACAGAAACAACGGCGCCTCGACGTACCGTGCTCATACTATCGGGCTGCGAAGCAGCAGTTGCCTCTGCGCTGGTGGAAGATTTAGTCATGTCTCCAGAAGAGGCCTGCTCTGCACTTTTGGTGCAGGGTGGAATGATTGTTCACAAATGGCAGAACACGGGAAGCTGGGTACAGACAATGCTGAATGTGCTTCAGCCATGCGTCGACAACCGCGTGCGTGTCGGTCAAGCAAATGCATGTCATGTCAGGCCCGCTGGCGTTACGTGCGTGCGTTACGTTCGAGGCATTGCAAATTCGATGGAGAAGTATGGAAACCGCGGCTTCCAAAAAAACCAAGGCCCTCCAACAAATTCGTTTGAACCGCCACCTGGCAAGATTAATGCAACGCAGGCGAGTGTGTCGCACTTGTCGTACAAAGGGCAAGACAGCGACTTACATTGCACAACAGCTGTAGCTGTGCGCATTGCGGAATGTTCGCGGCAATTCGGAGCCAGGCTCACAGCACGCGTTGAGGATTGTGCAATCTTTGAACGAAGCAGTCTGACCTCAGGAGGTCATGACGCCTCCGCAGAGGCCGAGACTATCTCGTGGAGCACCGTCGCCTGCTGGATCAGAAGGAGGAAGCAGTGTATCCAGCAAGCTGCCCAGACCAAGCAGTTCCGTAAACATGTCTCGTGTTAGCTCCCTGCCACGGCCACCGTCGACAGGCGCCCTGTCCTCCAGAGGAGCTTCTGGCGACCTTGCAGACAGCACTACCGTTAAATGCAATGAAAAAGACTATATCTCGGTGGCAGTGCGTGTTCGGCCGATCAAGTACGAAAGATAGTATATCCTCAGCAATCCTACAGCAAGCACGCTCACACATCTCAGTACACACAGCCAGATGCACCAGCACGTGTATTCAACGTGTTTCTGCACAAACATCTTGTTGGGCCTGTCCTTCAAGCAAGCTGCACAAATTTACCTGCATTGCTAACTCTTGTCTTAGTAACCTGAATTGCTGACGCTGAAAAGCAATCATGCATTGGCATGCAACTGTTCTTGATCACACTTCTGCATAGTCCATCAGTGTAAACTCTGCTACAGTGACCGTGAGTTGGATCGCGGAGGACCGGGAGGTGTGGGGTTCAGTTGGAGACAACCAGATCGGCATCATCCACACAGCTGCCATGCCGGTCAAGTATAGCTATGACACAGTCCTTGACAACACTGCCAACAACAAGCAGGTACGGTCACAAACTTTGCACCCCTGCATATTGGCTGCAGCAGCATGTTTTTGCAAAGCGTGTCACAACGTCAACAGCACTTTTACCTAGCTGCTCGATTCTGTAGGTGAGCACGGTCCAGCTCACAGAAGCACTGTGCCCTCCTTGTATCTCTCCTGCCTGTGTGCTCTCAGTAAGTCTGGCAGCAGCGTACCGTGAGCAAGTCTCGTCCCACTTCTGTCGCTCACGTAGGTGTATGCTAGCACAAGCAAAAGGGTCGTGCAGTCCTCAATGGATGGCATCAATGGAACCATATTTGCATATGGGGTCACCAGCAGTGGCAAGACACACACTATGATGGTGAGTACCCATCCATATGTCATGCACACGATTGCTGTTCATTGGAGTTCCAAAGCTGAGTTCCTGCACACTCGCAGCACTTCAAACCACTACATTGTTCGGTCATGTACCTCTTGCTAGTGGAGAGGCATACATTATCCTCCTTGGCTTGCCTGCTTCAGTCCTTGATGGCATATGATCAAATCAGGGCAGTAGCCTGCTTTGAAGCCAGCCACATTTGTGCAGACTGTTCTGTAAAAGCAGGCCTTTTGCGCAGGGTGAACTCAGTAACCCTGGTGTGGTGCCACGTGCCATTCAGCATATTTTTGATATCATTGAAAAGACACCAGGCAGAGACTTCCTGCTCAGGATGTCAATGATGGAGATATACAATGAGGTGAGGTTTACAGCACCAGAACTTGCTGCAACATTGGGCATTGCTGATTGATCCTGCATCCCAACAGATCATGCCATAGTTTCTTGCAGAAACTGTTCTTATGTCTCCATCCCTTGCAGAGCTTGTTCATAGCTGCTTGGTGATTGCCTACTTGGTGAGGGCATGCAATGAGGTGCTTGACTTTTCAGCTGCCATGCACAATGCCATTTATCCCATAGCATCATCGCTGTTGGCAAGCAGCTGTGCTAGACAAGAGTACGCAACCTACTGCATCTTTGAGGGCATCGCATTCTCGATCATGTATCATGGTTTCGGCACCTGTTCCATGTAGGCGTACAGTAAACCTGTGCTCTGAACTGTGTAGGTACTGAATGACTTGCTGGATCCTTCAAGAGCTAATCTGAAGCTACGAGAGGATCCCAAGAGGGGATTCTATGTCGAGGGCATCAAGGAGGAGACTTTGGTGTCAGCTGAGCATGCATTGTCTGTTATTGCCACAGGTGTAGCCCACCGAAAGGTATGGGCACATTTCTCTTTGTAGTCTGTCTGTATATACATATATATATATATATATATATATATATATATATATACATATATACTATATGCATAGAGGTGAGACTACTTGTTGGCTCCATGCATACCACATGCTGCTGCATCACCTGGCCTGTTGCAAGCGAGTACTGGAGCTACATCATGGCAGTGAGCAGTAACCTTTCTGACAATGTTGTATGCAAAAGCAGTCAGAGGACTGTGTGAACAGCTTGTTTGTGACAGCAGAATTCGACCGGCAACACGCACAGATTGAGTAGGTGAGTTGCTATGAGCCCTGAATGACCTGTGGGTGCTAATCATTACTTGTATTAGGTGACAGGGTGCATTTACTTCACTGTTGACGTTCAGGAGTTTTCTGCGTTGTGCATGCAGGTGTCAGCCACATCTTTCAATGAAGGCAGCTCGCGCAGCCACACTATACTGCGGCTGTCAGTCGAGAGCAGCGAGCGTCCTGATGTGGATGCAGATCCCAACTGCAGCGTGGCTCGCACCCTCAGCTTCCTGAACCTCATTGACTTGGCAGGCTCTGAATCTGCCAAAGCAGCCATCAACAGGGGCCACAGGACAGAAGGCAGCTACATCAACAAAAGTCTTCTGACTCTAGGAACAGTCATTGCCAAGCTGTCGGATGGTAACGCTGCACACATTCCTTTCAGGGACTCCAAGCTGACAAGGCTTTTGCAGGTAACTAGCTCTAAGGGTCTTGTGTCCTAAGCACCTGCGCTTGACAAGCCCGCCAGTATGGCTGTCTTCTTTGCAGTGACGTCAAATGCACAAAGCTGCAGCATGTTGTACATGCAACAGTGCTCCTCTCATCAATCCAGAACCAATGACATCGTTACCTACTCACGCCGTACGTTGTGTTTACTGTACGGAACAGTGTCATGCAGCAAAACTGCACTGTCAGCCAGGCTCCATACCTTTTGGCACATTGTTGCGTTTGCCTTGCAGAGTTCATTGACTGGCAATGGTGCTCGCATCTCAGTCATCTGCACAGTCACACCTGCTTCCAGTCAAGCAGAGGAAACTCACAACACGCTCAAGTTTGCAACGCGCGCCAAGAAGATTAGATCACCGCACAGCGTAATGAAATCGTGGATCAAGCATCACTGATCAGGAGATACCAAGAGGAAATTCAGGCCCTGCGGTCACAGCTGGAAGGTGTTGCCAGGGAGCGGGGAGGAGCCATGCCTTTACCTGCTGTTGTTCATGACCCTCTCCATCCTGAGGTACTTCTTGGCACTTCATGCAGTCATCTGGAGTTGGCTACTTGCCACCACTATAGTTCAGTAGCAGATTGAAGCCTTGTTGCAAGCAAGTGTGACCTATCTGGAGCTTGCCCAGCAGTACCTCTGCTGCCGGGGTCGTCTTGTACCCATGGCACTTGGCCAAACCACACCTTGAAACACCACACCTTGAAAAAAACACTGATGCTGCACTGGCAAGCCTTGCTCACTGTCTGCTTGTTCATGGTGCTCGGTACACGAGGTGTTGCAGTTTTTTTGCATGTACACATGGCAACACTTGCACTCTAGGTTAGTTGCTGCTCGTGTGTGGTGTTTGACCCAGGTGTGGCACTAAACACAAAATTCTCAAAGTATGATGCAGCAGGGGATCAAGCAGGTGTCATCTCAGCCAATTTATTTAGCAGTGAATCACCTGTGTTTCAGCAATCAGGGTGGCAATCAGAAGGGCTGTGTCTTGCAGCAGCAATTAGAACTCTAATGGCAAACATTCAATGCTTGTGAAGGAGCGGTCACAGGAGAAGTGCAATGTGCTTTGTGCAGTCTGCTTGTGTCATCTTAGGCAGCTGTGCAGCAGGCTGCCCTGCATTCACCTACCCATGGCACTGAACAAGCAACAAACGATCTACACTGCAATGCTGCTGCCCTTGAAAGCAGCCTCAAGGGTGAGTGCATGCAGGTGAGGAACCTGCGGGAGCGCTTAGAAGAGGAGCACCAGGCTCTGCTGACCAGGGAGCAAGACAAGGCAGCCCTGGAGCTGCGCATAGCCCGCCTCACCAAGCTCATCCTGCACTCCACACGCATCACCACCAGCACCGCTGCTGCAAGGAAGCAGCGCATCTCCCTGCTGAGGTCCTTCTCGGAGCATCTATGTCCCACAGTAAGCTTCTCATTACTCAGCTTGAAGACCTTTACTGGTCACGGGTAGTCTGCAGAACTATCCTTTACCAGGTGGTAGCCTTCTAGGCTCAACCAGATTCCTTATCATATAACCCTTTGCCTTACAAAAACTTGGGTTTTTTCCGTATTTAAAACCTTACAAAAACAAAGTTTTTGTAAAAGGTTTTATGACAAGGTATCAGTGATAATCATGGTCATCCAGAGGATGATTGTTTGCAACAGCGACTCTCGCTGTCAGTCTTCTGGTGCCTGCCCAACTTCTGCTAATGACGTCTGTCACCTGTGTGGCCTTATCTAGCTTGCATCAGCTGGCAGTTGACAAGCAGGTACCCAGACACCAATTAAGTACTTTTTGATGCTCTGGCCGCCCATATATCACCATTGTGTCTCAATTTTGGAGAGCATGCCCTCAAGAAGACTGCAATCATGGCGATTTGCTGCCTGCAAACCTCAGCAACAGAGGTCAGCGACAAGCAAGCCAGCACATATGTATCTGCTGAGGGTCAATGATCACACTGTGAACACGTTCCTATGCTGAATGTCCCCCTTTGATGTGCAGCCGGAGTCCCTCAGGTCATTACGTAAGGCCTCTGAAGCCGGCAGCAGCTCTGCTGGCAGCGCAGACAGTCCCCATGCAGATGCAACTGCAGCAAGTGCGCTGCACCATGCCAACCTGAAGGTGGCATCATGGAGCTCACAGAATGGTATGGCACAGTGTCTCAGGCTTGCTTGTGGAAGGCAGTGCAGCGCAGCATACTGTGCTTGATGATGACCCCTGCAATCTTTCACAATGATGTTACGTTGGTGCTTCATGCCATTGTTGGTTCAGCTGAGCTCACAACGTGCCGTGAGTTTTACGAGGCGTCTTGAGGCGCAACATACTCATGTGCAGCATGCAACATGCTGTATGCTATAGGCTCCTGCGTGAGCTGAGATTGGTAGCGGTTTTCTGACGCCCATGCACATTAAGTCTTGGATATGTTCTTGCGCCCATGCCCATCTGGTCTTGAAACTGTTTGCAGAGAGGGTCCAGTCAGACATTGACTTGCCAGGGACCCCACCTGGGCTGGATGTGGGGGCACGTCCCAGCCCCCAGCAGCTGGAAGAGACCCTCGCAGGCATCAAGTCTGCAGGAGCCCTGTTTCCTGGAGATGCCCTTGTGTACCAAGTGGGAGCCTGCCAGGTCAGCTGACATCAAGTCTTGTGTGATTATGTGACTTGTAAAGCTCTTCTGTATGCTCCTGATTTACCCATTTTGCATTCCAGAGGTTGTGAGCAGGCGCGTTGGCAGACTGGTACAGGTTTGCTGAATGGGGCATAGTGTGCCCAATTGCTGGCAGATCACTTCTCAACATATGCTTTGACCAGCACTTCCAGCTCTATGCACAATTCCAGCCATTATGTATGCAAAAGGATTTGCAAAGCTGGTCAAAAGCATCGTCGCCAGGCACATACTTCCTTTGCGTCTCCTACATCCTGCATTGGCAGTTCCCATGTGCACTTGTCTGCTAGCCGCTGGTACTACAGGAAAAGTATTATTGTGAGCTCCTGCCATTCACTAAGGCCAATCCCTTTGTGCTGAATATGACACAAAAAACTAAGCACTGCGCCATATCCGCCGGACCTGCCACACATAAGTGCTGCTGTTATTCTCGACACTAAGTGACTATGGGTGCACAGACTCAGATGCGCTGCCACCTGCTGCTGCAGGAAGCTATGTATGCACCATATGATGCTGAAATTGACTTCCTTCAAGACCAGATCAGCGTGCTGTCAGATGAAATTGCTGAGCGCGACAAGCACATTGAGAGCTTGAAGTCTGAGAGGGCAGGTGGCGGGTATGAGGCTGCTGCTGGCTACACTGGGCGGGGGGGCTCAAGGGCCAGCTCTATGGCGCCTTCTGACGATGGTGGCGCTGACAGGGACGTGGAGCTACAGGTACTAGGTCATGCTTACTACCCCGTAACTTTGTTACTTCAGATCTTGAGCCAAAGACCATATATACAATGTACACATACAATTGGCCTTCTGCAGATGGTGCTGACAGAGCTACAGTTACTAGGCCATGCTTGCTCTCATGCTACAATCTTGTATGCGCTGAGACATCCTTTGTCAGGCATGAATTGCCTGTTTGAACTGCAGATTTTGTACGCTGAGCGGGAATTCATGGCAGCCCAGATCAAGAGTGCCAATGCCAATGGTGCAGCCCTCAGCAAAGAGGTGGCACACCTGAAAAGCCAGCTAGGCATTGCTCAGGGGTCGTCCCCGCGAGGCCAGCTTCAGGAAGCCTTGCTGTCACAAAGCAGCAGCTCAGGCAGCATCAGCAATGACATTTTTGCTGATGCCAACAGGTACAAGTTGTGTGTTGCATGCTGTTTAAACCCTGCACAGCTCTGGCTGTGCTTCAAATGCGCAAAGGTTTTACAGCAAGACTGTGGTGACCCTCCCAATCCTCAAACAGCACAGTTGAGATCATCATCAGAACCTTGCCAAGGGAAACAGTGCTTGCACAAGCTGCGGGCGTATTTGAGGGTCAAACAGGGACAAAGCAGACACCGCTCGTGTTGTTTTACAAGGCCTTTATTCCACAAACATGCTGACCACAAAGATCGCGCATTTGCATACTAACAATGACAACTTTGGTGATGCGTCATGCTGCCTGGTTGTTCAGCTTCTGAACGTGAAACTGACCCTTATGACAATGCTGTACAAACAGCCTTTGCCTCATGGCCTGCGCATCTGCATTACTAACTCACTTTTCATTACTGGTATTACAATTTATTCTTACAAACAGGCTGGCAGCAGAGTTGGAAGAAGAGGAGGTTACGGAGGGGCATACTGCAGGAACCGTGCCTGTCAATGAGGAGGTGCTCAAGAGCTTGAGAGGCATGGAGCAGCAGGTGCAGGTTGCCTTGCTGGAGCTGAAGAAGAAGGACCAGCAGCTGGCCCAAGAAAGGAGCTGTACAGGCCGCTTCAAGGTGAGCGTGCAGCAGAAATGGCACACTCAGAGTTACTCATTTCCTATCTCTGTGCATGTTTGCTAGTCACTTCCAGGGCCATGGCTTGGCATGTACAATGTCAGTCAGCAGGCATGCCATTGGCATTGCTAGTTGCATGATCGTCTGCCTCATCTTGCAAACATCAACAGCAAACAACAAAATGCAGCTACAGTGCAATGAAATCACAAAATGCATCAACCAGACTTGCATGCTGTCAGGAGTTGGAAGCCCGAGCCAGTGCACAGCTGCGGGAGGCTTCAGGGGAGAACCAGTCACTCAAGAAGGAGCTGAATCGGCTTGAGGACCGAAACAACCAGCTGCAGGGGTATGGCCTGGATGACATGTCCGCTGACGAGCTCAGTGGACTCATACATAGTCTTACCCAGGTGAGTACAGTCCTGTTGTGCATTGTGTTGGGCTTTATGATGCCCTCGCACCCTTGTCCTGTTCTTCACCATGGCATAACAGCTGCCTGCTGTGTAACTGATGCACTCCTGCTGCACATCAAGGGGCTCAACCAAGGCAGCGCTGCTGACTTCTGGTGTCATTCATTTACTTGAAGCCAATGGCTGCTGGCTTCTGTTTCACCTACGCTTCATCAATTAGATGGTGACAACTTCTCTGGACTTCAGAAGAGATACGGCAGTTCAGCGAGCCACCGCATTGCCTGCTGCCTGCATGCTATTGCCATTGGCTCCCAACTCTCAACAAGTGGTCCCCTGAACTTTGATGCCTGAGAAACTGAACCCTGTGGCGTCACACTTTGGATGACCTGGTGTCATGTGCAGGCTGTGGAGAGAGTACGCATCACAGTCCAGCTGCGGCGGCTTGCCAATAGTTCCAGGCAGGAGTCTGCAGCCAGCCCATTCTCAGCTGTGCCCAGCCAGGCCTCAGCATCTATTGACAGGCCAAACACAGGCAAAAGCCCCAAGAAGCCTGGTAGAGGCTCTGCTTCCATGAGTATAGAGTCCATGCGCAGCGTCATGTCCAGTCTGAAAAGCAAGCACAAACCCAGTGCAGCGTCAAGTTCAGATGCGAGGGATGGTCGATGACGGGTGTATGGGTCTTGAAAGTAGCATGAGTCAAAGGAGAGCAAGGGATTCTTTGAGCCAATCAACCTACTTTCCCTGTTCAAGCTGGATGCCTATCGATTTATTGTAGCCACAGGGATTTTGAAAGTAGTTGGTGGGTGGGCTCCAAGTCTGTAACAGGTACCAAAACATGTATGTGCAGCTTCACAGTCCAAGACGTAGCTGAGATAGATTTAGAGTGTCCAATAATGAGTATTTGCCTGCAATGACCCCGCTGTCCAACACATGCGCTTCAATGGTTAAGTAGCTAGAGCCCAACTCAACCCTTTTAGAGCAGATGTAGTTGATATCTTATTGGTATTTGCTGGGTACTGGGGGTACAGTACTGTGGGTACTGTACTAGTCAAGTTGAGGTACTGCACAGAATTATGCTCTAGGCATGGCACATTTTGTTCCTTAGGTGCTGTAGGATTGTATGCAGTTTAGCATGAAGACGGGCCACTAGGCTATGCCTCCATTTATGTTGTACAATCACATGTTGACCTCGTTTCAAAGGGTTGTGTGTCTGGCGACTGCCCCCCTACATGTC
>JAYKYS010000159.1:0-63004 GCA_036924285.1 Asterella californica | reverse complement strand
GTGACTCTGTTGAAGGCATCTGCTCTTCATCTTCAGGCAAAACCTGCTCAATTGTTTGAAACTGCAGCAGATGAAGATGAAGTGTGCCAAGTCTACATTTCTCTCTTTCTTGACCACCAGACACAAGATATGTCAAGCTGTACTGCAACCACACACAATTAGCATGTTCAACTGTGCAACACAGTCACAGCAGCATACCTGGAAATTGATTGCCAATGAAGAGTTGATGTGGCTGTGCACAGGCGACCATCCTACCTCCATGGCCATGCTGAGATCCTCCCTGCACAGCTCCATTATTCTCCACCCTGCAGACTATGTGTAGATGAAGCGCACAGTGTTTGCAGACAACCGCAACTGTCATAATGCTTGGGGACATGCAGCAGCACATTGAGCGCTGTTGCAGCCTCAATGCATGTGCAGGATGTGTTGGCAGAAGGGGTTGGAAGGTGGAGCAATAGCTGGGGTAGCGCAAAGATATCTCAGCTGTATGGGTAGCAGGGTAGTTGCTGGGGGGAGGTGGGCATGCGAGGAGGGGGGGAGGGGGGGGGATACAGGAGTAGGGTTGCGCAGGGCTCAAAAGGATTTAGGACTGAACGTCACCCCAAGCACATGGCCATGCATGCACCCAGGCAGGTTGTAGTTGATAGTGCAAACCCAAACTTTGTGTTTGGCCTTGATACACTTGTGTGGTGCAGATAGACCCATTCACATTACTGGTTGGAATTCCCACACTGAACCACTTTTGGTGGCCTATTGGTACTTTTCACTGGGAAAGTATCAAGATCATTCTACCCTACTCCTGATGCCATCCCCACTCAGTTAGGGCCAAGTGGCTACCCCCACAGCTCCTCATACGTCCTTGCCCCTCATGACTCCTTACCCCACCTTGTGGAGCACAAGACTTTGAGGATTTGAGTGCATTGTGGGTGTAAACCACTGTAAACCAGCGTGGGTGTAAACCCCAAACCCATAAACTCTAGACCCTAAAGTCCGGCTCTGTAAACATAAGTGCTCACTGCTAGATCATTGGTACTTGCCATGACTACAGGTGCTTCGAATGTGGCCTCCAACGTCCTACAATGAGGGTGCAACAAGCAGCCACCTCTTCTCTTCAGATGGACTTCTGACCATGTACAGCCCCAGTTGCAAAGTGTTGGTATGCAGCCAGAAACTTGTTGCAACTCATGAGCAAGGGGAACGGGCGGCATTTCACAGAGGTAGGGGTGAAAAGACAGGATGCTCTCAACAAAAGATGTTAGGCTTGGAAGCTGCTGTCAGCTTGCAAAGCACTTCAACGCCTCAAGACAGCTATTGCAGCTGTGTTCATGCATTCCCTGACCTTTCGTTGTAAGTTTGATAGTGCTATGCTGTAACTTGCCAATTTGACTGCCTGCAGGTGTGTGGTTACCAATTTACTTGCTTTGCTTTGCTGTGTTCTTCTGTGGTGATAGGCATCTTACCAAGCCAGCTTGAGATTTTGTCCATGGGCCAAACATACTTTGAGACTTGCCATTTTGAAAGTGGTTGTGGTAAATTGAGTGTTGAACATTGTCGACTGATTGGCTCCCATTCACCAATTGTCAGTGAGATCTCAACATGCGCCACACATGTTCTGTTAAGAGTATGCAGTCAATAATCATAGGAGTTTTTGAGAGCGTTTAAGTCAGCTCTTGTTCATCAGGTTCTGCACTTCATGGGCATTTGCTAATTCCACAATGAGAGTTAATAGCAGCATTAAGTGCACGTTTCAGGCCAGCGGCACCAACTGCGTCAGGATTATACCCAAGTCAGCAGTCAAGTTCCTTGCCTTGCCTGCATTGTCAGTGCTATTGATGTGGCAATGCAGACAATTTGCAAAACAACCAGGTGTTACATCACTGTACAGCTGCTACATCTTTGACATCACTGCAGCAGCTGAATGACATTGGATGTCATCCTGTCATGGTGCCTCCAGCACAAGAACAACAAGCTCGCAGAGGAGCAGTGTCAACACAGGCAACCGGAAGATTGTCAGTGATGCTGAGCTTGTGACGTTGGATGGCGTAGCAAAGCGAAGTCAGTATGCTAGCGCCCAAAAAATTTTGCGGAGGTTGGTGTTTACAAAGGTGTCAGTTGAAGATGGGTTGTTTGTTGTTGTCTTGAAAAAAAATCCTGTTTGGCTTTCTTCAAGCCTAGCTAATCTTCTTCTCACTAAGCACGTGAGTGTATATATTGCTGCTGCTGCGGGACCCGCATTAATTAAGTGGCTTAGGCCGCTTGCGCAGCGGAACGCTGCGCGAGCGGCGTCAGCCACGTGTTAAAAGTATAATACTTTAAGCAATGCCCTTGCTGAATATGCACGATAAAAAAGAAGATTCTGTCAAAGGTCACGTTTGTACCTGCAGACTAAGCGCTGCTGGATAATACCCTGACTAAGTACCACAGTCACATGCAGCACAAGGGCGATAGCAATATATATAATAGGAGAGCCTGTTCAAAGCACACGAATAACAATGTGGCAATATATATAAGAGGAAAACCTAATTCAAGCACAATAGCACATACTTGCACTACATACTGAATGCTTCGTCACAAGCTTTACAGCAATTCTGGCTAGTAGCAGCTGTACTTTGACATTAAGATAGAAAGCATGCATATACATATGTTTGTGCTTCTAAAAGCTGTGTGCTTCTAAAAGCTGTGTATATATTACTGAATTAAGTGAAATTGATGCTCCAAGAGAAGACGGAAAAGGGATATTATTTTGCATATCCACACGAATCCAACAAAGAACCTCCTCAGTTGCACAGTTCCCAATTCGTTACTGAGCAGTTCTCATCAAGTTCAAGATGCTCTAGCTTGTAAACTGTTCTTCTCGTAGTACTCATACTGATGCTGAATTGTTGAATTTCAAAAGCATGCTTCATTTGCTTGTTGGACTGCACATTTTCAATTGTGCACATGCTGTGTGCACATTGCTAGGCATTACCGACTATGCTGCAGGATAATCATTGTCTGTTTGGCAAGAATTGCATCTGATTAAGCATCAGATTAAAGCTTCAATTTACAGATATGTACCGTAGTGTATTTAAAGAAGGTCGATTAAATAAATAATTCAAAATCGGCCGACCTCGATTCAAAAACATAAAAAACCTATTAAAGCCTGCCGACTTCCATTAAAAATAGCGAATAAATCCGGCAAAAAAGATGCAAAGCGCGAAAGAAGGCTTGCGTTTGATCTCTGGCGTGTTGCAGCATGTTGTGGCCGAGAACGGGCGCGTTTGCATGCCATTCCAGCCAAATTTCACTAATGTGCACGTGCACGTTGCAGCACAATGCATTCGTCTAAGCAGCAGGTTAGCCTTGAACGTGTCAGCCGTGAACGTGTTAGCCTTGAACTTGTTAGCCTTGGACGTGTTAGCCTTGTGCCAGAGGACACAGGTATTGATGATTTTGAGAATTACGACTCAGACGAGTAGTGTCATATGCTCGTTCTGAGCCTCTGCTTTAGTGCTTTGCATCCTGCTTGTGTTTTGCTTTAGGTAGCCTGCTTTTGCTGGTGTGCAATACAGCAGTACAACAAGGACTCTTGCTAGTACTCCAATGGCCTGAAACAGCATGGTTACAGTACCCGACCATGATTAAAGTGAATAAACAAATTGCCAAGGACGCCGACCCTCATTAAAAACATTCGGATATTGATCCGACCTTCTAGTCGTATTCAATTAATCACAGCAAGGCCCTTACATTAAAAACGACCTTCTTCAAATACACTACGGTAATACGGTTGCAACACTGATTGTGAACCGGACATCATACACTGTCAAATTAATATCAGTCAGTAGGGTACTACTACACTAAGTGAAGTCTTTTCAAAAGGCTCTGAAATACTTTTCGAGCATTGCCAATAACCTGCGAAAAGACCAGCTGCAGAGGGCCATGCAAACCTGGTGGGCCGATGGCCATAAAATCAAATAATCCAGTCCCAGAAAGAGGTTATCCTCTGGTGTGTATAGACATCTACAGCTTGCCGAAAAGAGATGACCACTACACAGTAAAACACAATGCCCACTAGACACAGGGCACCAAACACTAGCCGAAAAGGTTGCGGATAATCATACAAGTTCAAGGGATTGATGCTTGAGTGGTTTGCGACAACAATGTCCACATACGCCAGAATGGTGAACACCGAACACACGACCAAGAGCTTTATGGAGCGGAGCATAGGCTGACAAAATGCACGTGTATCATTTGCCATGCCCGCTCCAGGCGCCAGCAGTTGCAGGTTGGCGCACAGAAACGCCATTGTGACAACAGGGTTCTGTAAAATCACACAGAAATTGAAATCAGAGCAACTGATAGGCAGCATTACTGAAGACAATGGGAAGCAAGCAAATGTGACAATGCAGCAGAAACAAAAAGACCTGTAATGCCAGAGCCTCTTTTGTGTCTTCATGACTACATGAGCAAATGCACAAGAGATGAGGAGAATGTGGACTGACGTGACAGACTTTCACATGTCAACCGTCAGGTGAGGTAAGCCAGCTTGACATGGGGGCAGTGTTTCTCAAGGAAGGGAAATTAGAGAGATTTGTGGAGGGCTTATCAATATTATGACATCAGCAGCTGCATCTAGATTTGAAGAAGCTGCAAAGCCGTAAAGTGGTACAAGCAGAAGCTGTTTTTAGGCTTTGACAGCAGTCAAGGACAGGTCATGCCACAACTCACCAAGTAGGCATTGCCGGTTCCACCTTCAAACCATGGTCTTGTGACCAGGAATGCCATGTAGGAGACGTCCAGAATCAGTAGAACTGCAGCTGCCACGGCTATGACTGCTGCTGCAGGTAACGTGAACAGGTGGAATGCGGGCTTGTGCCTGTGTAGGCGTGGCAGAGCTGGAATCAAGCAGGCCACGAGTGCCACCAGCATTGCCTCAATATCTATCACTTGGTGCTGCAACATATGCTCCTCTGTCAGCTTTGCATGGTAAAGATGCAGTTGTGTTTCAAAAGCAAGTACACACCTTGCAATTGTGAGGTTCAGCTGTAGCAAGCGCTTGTGTTGTGTCAGAGACAATGGAGAGACTTCACTGCATGAGAGCAAGACTCAACAAGTTCCAAAGGCAGGGGTCGAGGACCGTGACAAGGCTTAAGGGGCGGGGGCAGGGAGGGTGCGATGCAGCAACATAACAATACCCACACCAAGCGGCACGAGCAGAAGAGCCCATTGAAGGCCAAATGAACAACTTAAGTACAGCAAACAAAAAACTGATTGATCAATGGCAATTATCATAAGGAAAACAGCACCAAAGGGCTGAAGTTGTGACTGCTAAGTTGGTTCAATGTGCAGTGACATTCAGTGTGAGACTCAACATGCTTGGTAATGTTGCAGCTCACCTGCATGTTTGAAATGGAGGACCCATCCACCCAAAAGGCCACATTATTGATCTCCCCAAGAATGCACTGATACACAACCATATACTGCATTGCATCAGCAACCATTGACAAGCAGAAGCACGAACAAGTTACCTCAACACCGCAACGCATGTGTATCTGCTGCAGCTGTCACATCAGGGCATCAATGCACAGTGGGCCACCACAGGGTGCAGCCTCACAGTACAAAACATTTGTGGACGCAGCAACAAGTGAACATCTTTTGGAGCGCAACATGATACAGTCAAGAATGCCAGGCATAGACTTGCCCACCTTGGCTAGTGACAGCATCATAGCATGAGCTGCTTTGGAAATTCTAAGGAAGCTGATCACTCCTGCAAGCCACAGTGGCAGTGTCAAAAGCGCCCAATGCAACCATGAAGAAGCAGACTGCCCCTGTTGCGCAATCAACACGATATGCAATGTCAACTTGAATGCTTTGCAAGCATTGATATCTTGAGTGCTGTCATCAAGGCCTGACCTTCTCTTTCAAGGTTGATCAGTCTGATGCTGGCATTAACCCCACCCTGGCGTTGACCCCACCCTGGCATTGACTCCACCCTGGCGTCGACCCAACCCTGGCATTGACCCCACCAGACCTAGTTGCGGCAGAGTCAAGCGCCACCAAGAATGAAGTGCAACTGCAATGAAAAATGGCAGACTGCAGTGCAGCAATGGCTTGACCTGCTACAGAGCCCTGTGGTGTGGAGACAGCAGCTGCAATGACTGCATCAGTGGCACCCACAGATATGCCCACATCGGCAGCTGCAAGGGCGGGAAGGTCATTGATTCCATCCCCACAGAATATTGTCTTGTTCCCCATGCCCTGTGTTTACAGGCAGCATAAAAACATCACCATCAACAGACAAACGTTTGTTTGTATGTTTGAGCACATGCATCACACCAGAAGCAGTATGCAACAGTAAGCACAATCGCATTGTGCCGGACAACCTTGGACAGTACGAGTAACCAAGTACTGCAACATATGCACTGTGTGTGAGACCCATTGCTCGTATGTAGGCAGGCAAGCGGCAACTACTGTTTCCTGAGCAAGTGGCATGTCACCCATGCTGGGGTGGGCTGGTGCTAAGTCTAGATCTGCAAGCTTCAGGATGTAGTCAGAGTACCTACATAGGCATATACGTTCCACAGGGCAGTAGCAGTCGGCGGACAGTCTACCTTGAATGCTTGCAGTGGGACTGATAAACACACGCATTCACCTGTATGTGGCGCAGCTGACCCTCAAATGGCTGTTGGATCCCTCTTGACCCCAACAGCTCCATGACCTGCCCCTTCTGGTAGGGCTGCATAACACACTGGAAATCATGCAGCCTCAGAGTAGTTAGGGAGGTTTTGCTACCTTTGCTTGTGATAGTACAATCGGGCTATCCTTAAGCAAAATGCAATGCTGCAGGGGTAATACACCATGCAAAATGGTCTGCACAAACTGTTATGCCAAAAGTATTGCCAGCATGTTACAGATGCATCCCTTGGCCAACCAGGATCAGGTCCTAGCTGGGTACATATATTCAGGGTTGATGGTCAGGCTAGTCTGTGATGAGCACATTTACACCAAGGTTATAGAACTAAGCTAGACTGCTACAGAATTGCTGATCAGCTACTGCAAAGACAGCTGATTGTGGCTGTACATACCTAGCTGAGACCTGACTTCAAGCAGCACACATGCACATAACAGCAACAATAGTACCCTTGCAGTTGAAGCAGCAGACAGTGGACTGTAGCAGGTAGCCCTGCTGCATACCTGCATGCGGGAGAAGACAACGGCATTGCGCAGGACAGTCTCAAGCAGGGAGGCATCAGGCAGCTGCAGCAGGTACTCCAAAGCATGGCCTGTGACTGCGCACTGCATGGACCCTTCTGACATCGCTGTCAAGGCTTCATGTGGGTCCATGTGATACCGGCCTCTCGCTGGGGTGAACGTCAGGCCCCTCAAGGGGTTTCTAGAGGCACTGGGGAGTAGCAAGGGGTCAGTATCCTGTGTGACTCTACGACAAGGTTGCCCGTTGCTCCTGGGAAAGTAGGCTGGGAAAGGAAATTGTGTCACAGGATGCATGGAAGGCAACCTGGATTGCTGCATGCTGTTGATAGCTGAATCATCATTTGCTGCGTCAGGCAGCATACCTGCCATGGGGATGAAGACTTGGCTAGGGAGTCTGCTAAGGGAGACGCTTCTTCTCATTGATGTCTGCCCAAATTGGGGCTTTTCTGGAGGCATCTGAAGAGAGATGCTGCTAGCAACAGGGGATCTATACTTGGGAGACAGTATAGTGTCAGAGGGCAGCCTGTTCAGCCAAGCAGTCTCAATGGGCTGCCTGTCAGGAAGAGCAGCTTCAGAGGGCTGCATGTCAAGCAGGGCTGCTCCAGAAGGCCCCATGTCGAGTGAAGCTGCAGCATCCGGGCTGGCAGGAGCCACTTTGCTGGACCTTGATCCCAAGGAAGTGGACATCTGCAGCACCTGTGGTATTTGGAAGGATACCCTTCTGCCTAAGACTGCACCCCTTTTGACCTCCGCAGACAGCTGTGGCGAGGCAAGTGGAGACATTCCATCCTTGGCTGCTGCTAGCAAGCCAAATTGTGATGGCGCTCCTGGTCTCTGATCAGGTGACCAAGAGCATGCCGGCTCTTGGTGGAGCGTGTCGATGACAACAACCTGGCTGTCAGGCTTGACCATGCCTACGGTCGTGGCCACCGCAACAGCCGTGTGGTGGTAATCCCCTGTGATCATGAGCGTCCTCAAGCCGCCACTGCACATCAGTCATGCACATGTTGGCAATGACAATATACTGATACAAATAGAAGTGTGGTCACTTTCTGCTCATTCGCAGGCAGTGAGCGAGGGCGCGAGTGGGTGAGTGAGGGAGGGAGTGAGTGAGGGAGTGAGTGAGTGAGCGAGCGAGTCAACAAGTGAGTGAGTGAGTGAGTGAGTGAGCCGGTGAGTGGGTGACTCAATCAAACGAGTCATCCAGAGTCCAATGGATGAAAGAGTGACTAAAGAGTGCAATGTTGTGTTGATGAAGAGGACTGGAATGTCATTTTCAGGTTTCCATGTGCCTGTATATGTAATGCCAGCCATCCACTGCACACATGTCTTGACAGTCAGTAGTTTGCACATGCTGCACTGCACCACCAAAGGCTGTGCAGCACATTTCTGCTGCAGACAGCCGTTGACAATTCATCTATCCACCAAAATTGAAATTGCTCAACTCCATACCAAAGGCATACCATGGACAGCATTTGGTAACCTTGGTTTGCATAGGCTTCATTGCAAAGGCTTCATTGCACTAAGAGGCTGTGACATTGCGCGAAGGGGTTTTGGCAGTGCGGTGCGGTCCAAAGGGGTGGGCGTACCCGTCTTGCAGATGCGCAATGGTCTCTGAGGAGTCAGGCCGCACATTGTTGGTCAACACAATCAAGCTTAGAAGGCGCATGTTGCTAGCAGACGCCTCGACTTGCTGAGGGGTCATGTGTGCCAAGTTGAGCTCAGATGCATTCCGAATGATACCCGTTGCCATGGCTAGCAACCGGAAACTCTTGCTGCTGTAATCATCCACCACCTGTGCAAGGCCATATGTACTCTGAGCTGCTCCTTGTTGCCAGTGTCTGCCAACTCAACAGCTGTGTCACATAGAGGTATGGTCAACATCTGTGTGTCACCGCACTCGCACGTCTTTGGCAGACTGCAGGTTTGAAACATGAAGTGCAGCTCTGATCAGGTACAACAAAACATTGATGGTCAGAGCTGCATAGATGTGGTGTACAAGCTTGGAGCATGAGGTACAGTAAGGATAAGCAGCAATGTGCACAGATGTCAGAGCATCATCGGCTAACCTCATTGAAGTCCTGTGGCACAGATTCAGGCTGCACCAAGTCCTTGATCACTGATGGAGCCCCTCTCAAGAAGAGCAGTGCCGCTCCTTTAGGTGCATCATCAGACCAAACTACCACACCACTCCTGGGTGCCGGCAACACAGCAGTGTTTCAGACTGTACAGACAACCCACAAGAAAGTGCAGCGCCATATAGCTTGCAATACATTCAGAATGGGAATGTGCATGACCCTACTGCGGTGTGGAGTGTTGCAACTGCCCAAAATGGTTGTCTGTGTGTCCAACACAACTGCAGAGTGTCATAAGATCATGACATCATGCGATATGGCAGATCTTGACACCATTCCTGCAACAGAAAATGCAGCTGTGCAGACTGACCTGAGAGACTGAGATGTGAACTCCATGACCTTGGCAATGGACAGCCGGGCTAACAGCTTGCGAGAAGAATGGTCAGGTCGACGTGGCAACACCACATGCTCCCTATCCTGCATGCCAGAGTTGCACAGATCTCAAAACATAACTCATTGGCTAGCGCAAGAGGCACGTAGGTGATATGCTCTCATGAAGGCAGCTGAAGTGTAAAGTGTCCTATCTAATGTTTGTTTTGCACACCAACATGTATTCACCTCAGAAACTGTCACAGCTCTGCATAGGGATGAAAAAAGCCAACTTTCATGATACTGTATTTGGGTCTGTGGTATGTGCCTTGTGCTAGGGCACTGTCAAAGTCCATATAGTCTTACTGATTCAATGCTGTTCCTTCTGCACGCAGTGAACAAAATGTCGGACCTTCTTGAAACATTTCTACCAATACATGGTAGCTGACTCACCAGGAAGCGTGCTTCCACAGCCTTGAACATGCTGCGCTCCATGTCTGCTCCCACCACGGTGGTCTTGTTGATGGCAACCAGGCTGTTGCACACCGCCACCCCCTGCTTCAGCCTGTTGCTCCATCGATGAGCTGACTGCTGCAGTAGCTCAAATTGGCCATCGTGCACTGGCACCACCCCATGCAGCCCAGCCTGCAGTTGTCCCAGATGATATACACGAGTCAGCATCCTGCCATTGTTGGCCTTGTGCTACCATCTTTGAGGACATCATTGATGTTTCATGAGAAAGAGATATGTGAATGTGAAGGCCAAGCATGTGAGGTATGCTCATGCTGCAAGCAAAATCATCAACCAAGACACTGTTTATGATTCGTGCTTGTTCTTGCTTTCATAAATGCTAGGTGCAGTAAAATGTCCCCATCAACAACCTGCTGTGGGCTGCCCCTCAAGTCAGCATAACTCTGATCCTGCTCCATGTGGGATGCATGCTGAGCCTTGCTTTCAGCATGCAGAACTCAGGCAAGCCTTACCACAGAGTGCGTGAGTGTCCCAGTCTTGTCAAAACATACAACATCCGCCATGCCTCCCAGCTGCATGACTTCTGGAAACTTCAGATCCATGTTTTCCTTGGCCATCCTGGTGTAGCCAATCCGGCCCATGGTCTGGAAAACAGTGGGAGTGCCCACAGGGGCAGCGTATGTGAGGATGTCCAGCAGCCTGTGCACCACCTGGCTGCCAGTCTGCTTTAAAGTGGCAGCTTTGATGAAGTAGGGGATGTGGATGAGCAGCTGCAAGCACAGAGCAAAGGCATACAGGCGGAACATGTCCTGCAGCACAACAGCAGCGTGTTGTTGGAAAGAGGAGTGTTGGTATCAACAACGCTTATGTGAAGGGAAACAGCAAACATTCTGGAGCTGCACAATGACTGTTCAATGAACTTTCCTGTGAAAGTCATACAATACTGGCGATGGAAGCTTCTCTCTGCTGCCCAAGCACACAGTGCTTGCAACAATTGCTCAGTGCATGAAGCAAAGTGACAAATTAGAGCTGAAGACTCCAGTACATTGTTACATGAAGCACAAGCTCAGCAAGGCAGAGGGCAGTTAGGTCTGCAGGGCAGCCAGGTCAGCAGGGTTAGCCAGATCAGCATGGCATTGAACAGAATCATGCCCACCTGCATGAAAGGGTTGTGGGTGGCAGTGTTTCTGGTTGGGGACACCAGCTCCCGCACCATGCTACCCATTGTTGTGTTCAACCCATTCCTGCAGAGGCGGTGCAATATGTTCACTGTGTCTTTGCATATATTGTGCTGCGCTTGGAAGGCAAGCCATCAGTCTACGGTGAACATGGTGGGGACGATGCCAGGGAGGATCAAAACTTGGTCCTGATGGACAGTAAAGGAGATGGCAGTGAACATATGAGCACTGTGGCAATACTGTATGAATGACAGCAGAGTGCTCTGCACTGGGATAACAGACAGACACACAGCCAGATGTATCGTACTGGCAGGAAGGATGCATGAACCAGTGGGCACACAAAGAGAATGGCAAACATTGACGAAGGGGAAGACACACACACACACACACATACGCACACACGCACGCACGCACAGACGCACGCACGCACGCACGCACGCACGCACACACACACACGAAGAGGGAGGGGAAGAGGGGCAGAGGGGGGCAGCAAGAGAAGGGATGGAGGCATGGGGAGATAGACAACAGACAAATGGGATGGACCAGCAATAGAGCCATGCACCTGACTATCATGACCAGCACTTCATCTTGTGGGTCCTCTGCATTCCACACCTGCCACCAGCACCAACAACACGGTTACACTCTGCTCACTTGTAGGTTCCAAGTTTACTCAGGATCAAGATGCTCATGCAAATTGCCCTATGTTCCCATTCCAGAGTTTACAAATTCTGGCAGGTTAAAGAGGCGATACCCCCCGGCAAATAAGGCTAGGAATGCTGGTGACAGACTGCATTGGTGCAAATGACTTGCATGCCAGCAATGCACCAACAGCCATGACATACTTGCTAGATGCACTGATTAAGCCTGCCCATGATGCGCATCAGACATCACAATAAGCTTCTAGCCTGAGATAAGTACTGTACACAGCTGTATGTTGCTGTGTTGTAAATTGCAAGACGCCTCACGCAACCAAGCTCCATTGTAACATTATGTGCTGTGATTGCATACATGTACATGCTGGGTCACCACACTTCAATGCTCATGATGCTTTGGTGACGTTGTGTTGGCAAGTAAGGAAGCAGAGTCAGACCTGCTGAATTGTAGTGCCAGCGAAGATAGTACTGGTACGGTTCTTCTCAGGGTCATAGTCCAGGCCCCTCTCAGGCACATAATTGGATTTACGCACCTGAGCCGCCTGCAGCAACACACACCCAACTGTTGTATGCAAACCTACAGTCTTTTGTAGATGCACTGCAACAGGGAGGAAGCAACCTCTCGTCTCAATAGGTTGCAAGCCTGGTGACTTTACAGAGCACAGAGGTTGGTTAGGCCGTTTACGTCAGCTGCATAAGCATGCAACATCCCACACTGCTTTGGTGGGGGTCTATACAGAATGTGGTTGTATGCCCAGATGAACATGCATGGCACAGCAACATAACAGGGGCCATACCTCGCCGGTAAGCATCGACTCAACACACAAGCAGTTGCCTTGCAGCAGGACCATGTCAAAGAGCGCCTTCCCTGGCTGCAGCACCAGCACATCTCCAGGCAGTAGTCTGTGGGATGAGACACCCCTCACCCAGCCCCCCACCACTAGGGGGGTCAAACGGACCTCGTTCACCAAGGCGCTCATCTTCTTGCGGGTGCTTTGGAGTGCAGCGTGCAGCGCCGCAACGGATATAACAAACACAGACAGTACAAGAATGGGGTAGAAGTAGCGGCGGCGGTAGATTAAGTAAACAACTTCCAGCATCTGCAGGTAGGCAGCTTGGCTAATCAGGAAACAGCGTACAATATGCTGCTCCCAGGCAAGACTACACTCCCTAACTTCACAGCTGTGCAAGGACCGCATGAGTAAAGCATGTCATCCTTTTCCTACTTTGTGCAGTCAGATAAATCGAGCAATGAGGAATTTTGTGACCATCAGTGCAAGTCAGTGTGTGCATAGCTAAACTCTTACCTGGACACCAAAGAAGGGGAGAAATGTATGCTGGGAGTAATTGGCCATAAACCTTTTCACCAGGGGCTTGTTGGTGGCGTATAGGGGAACCAAGTCCTTTCGCGCCTGCCTTTGGCCTGCATTGAAGCTTGTCCATGCCACACCTGTCAGCGCAATGAAGTGTATCCCCACGCTGCCGCTGATGCCAGATATGCAAAACTGACAAGCAAAGCATACAACACCATCAGATCCTACTTGCTGTCAGAAAGCCATCACATGCCCAATGCAATATCAACATGAATGCTGATCACATGATCAGCTGCCGAGTAAAACATGTTGAATTTTGGATTGATGGGTAGGACACAAACAGACCCATTGACAGGGAGAAAGAGATTAGCAGGCAGTGTTGAGCTCATGTGCAACTGTTCTGTGGGATGTGCTTGACATTGACCACCCACGGAGTCTAGCAGCCCACCTGCCTTCTAAGGTGTCCATGCATACACATCAGCAAACACTGTTTTGAATATGCAACTGTCAAGTATGTGTATTTGAACTGTTTGGAAATGTTTGCCTGCAATCAGCATCTTGAGATGATGGCTGAATTCCAAAGATGTAATCTGTGAGCATGATAAAGTCTGCAGCTGCAACAGCAGCTAAATTTTTGTTTTTGTGAGTTGCAGGCTGTCTTCCCATCTGCTGAGCATGTGTAAGGGGACTAGTGGTTGCTGCATCGGCAGCATATGATCATGTTTACAGTGCGCTTGTGCAGCACATGTGCATCCAGTACGTGACAAGCACTACAGTGCTTATGCATAGGGAGTGAAGCTGATGACATGGTTGTGATTGGCAAGTAGCAAGCCAACAAGTTGCAAATGCTTTGGCCCCTCTCCACTGAGCAGCCCCCCTACCCACCATGTTGTCAGCTTAAGTATCAGAGTATGACAGCCTGCCTGCTGTGTTGATCAAGTGTAAGCTCTCCAGTGCCCTGCAAATCTGGCTAGGAAGGTGTGGGGGCATTGCTTGCACTGGCTGGAAAGTGCCCTGCCCTGGGCTGTACATGTAAAGCCTCCGAAACAGCTTGAAAGTGCGAGGGTGGGCCCCATGGTCGCCAAAATTGCGCCCCTTGCATGCAGGAATGCGTGTTGACATAGCTGCGTGTTGCAACACACAAGAAGCATACAGCAAGCTTTCAGCTCAATAGATGCATGCAGCTCTGAGGGCTGAGTCTTGTTGAGGCAAAACTGACACAGACAAGCTGTAATCGTGCCCTCAGGGTTGCCGCAAAACCAGACAGAGATAATTAGAAGAGGGTACTCATGCATGCCATGCAACTGACTGACCGCTGTCTTGGAAAACACAGATAAATCTGCTTGTGCATGGTGAACTGTGACTCGCCGCAATCGCTGGCGTCCATCTGCTAACTGCAGCCAGAACATTGCAACTCTGTCAGTGAGCATCATATGGCACAATAGCACCAGAAGAATGCTGCTGTGTATTTGTGTTTAGAGGGGACAGAAAAGTTGAGGAAATCCAATGCATCATGCATCAAGCAATAAGCAGTCTAGACGCATTTCCTGATCAGCAGTGTGAGCTCCAGTTTCATATCACTAGCTATAGCAGCGATACTTTGAGGTAACATTACCTTGAGGAGCACATACTGTGCCTCCTGCAGGTCACAATGAGCAAGTAGTTTTGAAAGAAGCTGTGGTGCTACAGATCCCAGGATGCCCATCACTGCTACAAAATATGGCAGGAGCAGCTTGTGCCATTGTGAACCAGCAGAAACAGGACGGAAACCTGTGCACTGTTGTACAACCTGACGGGCACAGGTAACGCAGTCAGCACCTGACACATAACCCACAGCCTGCAATCTGGTCGAGCAAACACTGCCAGACTTTGCCAAGCAGCATTGCCGGTGCGACGAGACGGAGAAACGACAACAAGGTGAGCAAAGTACAGGTTGACATACTTTATCTGCCTGGCTCATCTCCCAGCACGGGCCAGTGAGAAATAAGAGCACACCAGCATGAGAATGTACCGAAAGGGTGTATCGTTTGCACACTCGAGACTGCTGTCAACACGTTGGTGGTCAGCAAAGCTTGACACTCTACGATGCTTGATGCTAGCTTAACCCTCGAGACTCAAGGTGATGAGGGTCCTGATTTGGAAAAGTCGAAAGCATCCAAGCGCACGCCACGCTGCGATTGCAGGCGTCCATCGCCGGCAGATCCAACCACGCCAGGCTGACTGATCGTTGATCATGCATCGATGTATTTCAGTACTTACGGAATACGCCCATGCAGTCTGTGCAGTCCGTGTAGTCAGTGCAGTCTGTCTGTGCACAGGAGGCTGCGAAATGAATGTAGGAATCGCATTGGGCGGGCTGCAAGGTTGTCAGTCGTATGTATGCTTCAACGTATTGACGCCGCATGGGCACATCCTGGTCGACTATACAATTGTAAGTTTACTTTTATGCATGCACAAACAACTTTACAGTGCGCAGCGCAGCGTCACTCACGAAATGAATTGTCCTATTAAACGGCCAGAAATCAACGGGCACATGTACAGCCTTGAAATTGCGAATTTAGGTGTGCAGTCACAGTCAGGCGCCGACCTCATGGCACAGCTCCATGAGATTGAATTAAAAGATATGGCTTTGAACTTGTATCATTTGCTGTGCATGTCCTAAGAGCTGGTATATTAGTAACTTCAGTATTCTAAGCCTGTGTATTGTATACCTTCTCTGCTTGCTTTCTCCCCTAATTATTATGGTGAACTGTACTCGAAGATTATCAATTGCAAACTGCCAGACACTTACAAGCCGGAAGAAGTTGGTCTCAGTTGGACCTACATCGGTCTCAAGCTGGACAACGACAGAAAACAGAATTCTGTGGAATCACAGAGAGAAGCCAAAGTCACATGAGACCAGCAGAACCAAAAATAAACTCAATGCACAACATGAAGGTGCAACAGACCTGCAAGGTAAACATGAAATGCATTTGTAATACTTAATGAATTATTCAATCATTCATTCTGAAAGGTACTTGGAATCTCCATGTCTGGTCTCTAACTAATAGTATATGCTTTCCTATCATTCCTTTTGGGCCGCTATCAATCTGCAAGACTGAGTGTGCAATTCTGTATCATTTAAACTGACCCACCTGTCTAACAATAACAAGAATCACATTTGCCAGCCAAATGATGATGATTGGCTGAAGCTGTACGTGCTGAACAAAAGGTGGAAAGTCAGTGAATAACTAGCTCTTGTAAGGCATAGCCCTGAAGCACTTCAGGCAAAAAGAAAAAAAACAGACCTGCAGCTATATCTGTATGTGTCAACAAATCAAATGATGAAGTCCCAGAAAGAAGTCACCCTCTGCCGTGTATAAACATCCACAACTTGTCGAAAAGAGACTACCAAAACGCAGTAAAACACAATGCCCCCTAGACACTGGGCTCCATACTGCAACCGAAAGGACTGACGGAAATCATACAAGTTCATGGGATGAGCGAGGGGGTTTTTGACAAGAATATCCATATAGGCCAGAGTGGTGATCACACTCCACACGGCCAACAACGGTTTGTAGCGTAGTACGGGCCGACAGAAGGAGCGTGTATCGCTTGCCATGCCCGCTGCCGGCGCCAGCAGCTGCAGGTTGCCAAACAGCCAGGCCAAAGAGATGACAGGATTCTGTAGAGTCACACAGAAAGAAACCAAGTGAGACCAGAGCAACTATCCCGACAGATAGGCAGAGTTGCTGTTGGAGCAAGCAACTGTGCTACATTGTATGCTACACACTAGTGATGCAGACTTGTGCACACGAAGTGAAACAGACTTGTACTGCAAAAGCCTGTACTGTGAGATGATGACTACATGAGAAGATGCACAAGTGATAAGCAACGCGTATTCAGAACAAGGAAGGAGTGACATGTATGAGGACTTCTGTCACGTGGAACAGCAAATACAAAGCCATCAGCAGGAAACCATGATAACAGGTTATCACAAAAAACAGAATTGGGGCACAGGCGGGCTTGACGCACCAAGTAGGCATTGCCAGTGCCGCCATTGAACCATGGTCTGCTGAGCAGCAGTGCCATGTATGATATGTCCAAAATCAGTAAGCCTAAAGCATTCATGGCTATGATTGCTACGGCAGGAAGTGTGCACAAGTGAATTGCTGGCTTGTGCTTGTTCAGGCGTGGGAGTGCTGGCACCAAGCAGGCCATGAGCGCAATCAGCATGGCCTGGACATCAATCACTTCATGCTGCAGCACATGTGCACCTGTCAGCTTTTGCACACAACAGTCAGGCTTGCTACAACGTATGAGCACCTTGGGACTTGCTCCCAGGGCCATTGCAAACTGACCAAAGAACAAGGCAAGCACTGTGATGACTGGCTGGTTGTTCAATGGCAACTGTAACAAGCATAGAGCTGTAAATGCTCGCTTGACTCAGTGAGTGCCACTCAGAGTCAAAACCAGGGAGGTTGACAACTCACCTGAAGGTTCGAAATGGATGACCCATCCACCCAAAAAGCCATATTGTTGACCTGCCCAAGGATGCACTGGTACACTATCATATACTGCAATGCACCAGCATGTTAACAAGCATCGGTTTTGGAGTTTGCACAGACAGGTCACTACTGCATGGCACGCTCATTTGCTGCACTGCAAGAGCATCATGCAATGTGGGCACCACCAGTAGCAGCTTGACGATGTGCAACAGATATGTCAGTACAGCAAGATGTGTGATGTCTTGTCAAGAACCAGATGAGCACAACAAGCTCAGTGGTCAGTTGTTGTAAATTGAGACATGAATGTTGTGGGTAGCCCACCTTGGCTAGTGACAACATCATGGCGTGAGATGCTTTGGCTGTTCTGAGGAAGCTGATCACTCCTGCAAATGGCAACATCACACAAACATGCTGTATATTGAGAACTGCGACAAAAGAAGACTCAAAGCGCATAGTTCGATGGGGATATATGGCCAGTAACGATCCAGGCACCGACTTGAAACGCAAGCTTGAGGCACAGCCACAGATTTGGGGCTTTGACTGCATGGTAGTGATTACCTGATACAGAGCCTTGTGGTGTGGAGACAGCAGCTGCTATCACTGCATCTGTGGCGCCAACAGATATACCCACAGTAGCAGCTGCAAGGGCGGGAAGGTCATTGATTCCATCCCCACAGAATATGGTCTTACTTCCCATGCCCTGTGTCAGCAGGCAGCCAAAACATGTCACCACATCTGCCATCAGCTGTTTGCTGAATGCCTGTTTGATTGAGCCCATTCATTAGACCAGAAGCACTGTACCATGGGTAGCGCTTTTTTATAGTGCTTCATGTCTTGAGCAGTCTTAAAATGTGTTCTGACTTTTGAAGATAAGTTAACAAATGTCAGTCAAGCATGCTGCTGCATTACCTGCAAGTGAGCTTGCGGACACTTTGTGCAGGCTCTCAAGAACAAAATGCATTTTTGATGCAGAACATGTAGCATGCTGAGCTTGCTGATATGTGCTGGTGTTGCAACAATTGGAGCGCCTGGTCGCAAAGACCTTGCAAAGACTGGACGGCTTGCACAACAGCAGTAGTGTGAGGGGCCACAAAACATGTAGAGTATCACCTGTATGTGGCGCAGTTGACCGTTGAAGGGCTGTTGGATCCCTCTTGAACCCAATAGATCCATGACCTGCCCCTTCTGATAGGGCTGTAGGGCATGCACAGCACATGGCATATATGACAGCAGGACAAAACTGCTGTGTTATACAGGCATGAAAGTATATACAGGCATGCACAGGCAAACAGGCAGGTAGGCACACAGGCAGGCAGGCAGATGCGGCATTCCAGTGCCTCAGGACAGTTGCAGTGCTTGCCTAGTGTATCAGCAAATGGACAGCAACTGGCAGTGGAGACTTGACCTTCATGACATGGGGCAAGCATGCTGCGCACCTGCATGCGGGAGAAGACAACTGCATTGCGCAGGACAGTCTCAAGCAAGGAGGCATCAGGCAGCTGCAGCAGGTACTCAAGAGCATGGCCTGTGACTGCGCACTGCATGGACCCTTCTGACATCGCTGTCAAGGCTTCACGAGGGTCCATGTGGTACCGGCCTCCCGCTGGGGTGAATGTTAGGCCCCTCAAGGGGTTCCCAGAAACCCTAGGGAGCAGCAAGGGGTGCGCATTCTGTGTGAATCTACAACTGGGATGACTGCTGGTCCCTGAAGCTGGGCTGAGACAGTGATTCAGATGTAGTAAATGCTGCATGGACGGCGACCTGGGAGTATTACATGTGATGGCTGAGTCATCATTGGCTGAGTCAGGCAGCAAACTTGCCATGGCAATGGGGAGCTGACTGGGTAGTCTGCTGAGGGAGACACTTCTTCTCATGGTTGCCTGCCGGGATTGGAGCCTTTCAGGAGCCACTTCAAAGGAGATGCTCAGAGGGGGCAACCTGTTTGCTGGAGACAGTCTATCCCCAGAAGGCAGTCTGTTCAGCCAAGCAGGCTCAATTGGCTGCCTATTGTTCAGGGCAGCTTCGAAAAGCTGCTTATTGAGGGAAGCAACTTCAGAGGGCAAGCTGGAGGGGGACGTCGTCCTCAAAGGCACCAGTGTGGGGATGAACCCAGAGGAAGTGGACAGCTGCATCAGCTTGGGTACATCAAAAGACACCCTTCTACCCAGCGATGGCCCTCTCTTGGTCTCCACAGAGATTGTGGAAAAGCCTTGTGCCTCAAGAGCTACCACCCTTCTACCCAATGATGGCCCTCTCTTGGCCTTTACAGAAGTTGTGGCACAAACTTGTGCCTCAACAGCTACCACAGGCAATTGGGATTTCTGAGGAGTCTTTGGGCTGTCTCCACAAGACATCTCTTGATCTTGTTGCCAAAACGAGGGTTCTGGCGATAACAGTGGAGACAAGCCATTGCTGATTGCTGCTTGCAAGCCTGGTTGTGATAGCGCTGTTGGTCTCTGAACAGGTGACCAAGAGTGTGCCAACTCTTTTTGGGCCATGTCAATGACAACAACCTGGCTGTCAGGCTTGACCATGCCTACATTTTTGGCCACTGCGACAGCTGTGTGGTGGTAGTCCCCTGTGATCATGAGTGTTCTCAAGCCGCCACTGCACATCAGTCATTGGCACATGTCAGCAATGACAAGACCAACTCACATATTGATACAAATACAATTGTTGTCAACCTGGCGCTCATTCCCAGTGAGTGAGTGAGTGAGTGAGTGAGCCAGTGGGTGAGTCAATGAGTGAGCATAGTAATTCAGGGTGCGATGGGTGAGGGAGTGGCTCAGAGTGCAATGATGTGTGGATGAAGAGGACTGGAATGGCATTTTCACAGCCGCTTGATGATAGTCCCCTATGGTCAAGAGCACTCTCAAGATGGCACATGTCAAGAGTGACAGCACTGATTATGTCGTGGCTGCTGCCGATCTAGTGCTCATTGTCAGATCATCCCTTGGAGGCAAGAACCAGCCATGAATGTTATGCAACACAATCTTGCCCGCATGCCTGGGTTCTACTCTGTGGCTGTGATATCATGCAATGTGATTGCAGTAATGAAATGGACAGACAGCACAGGCATACCCGTCTTGCAGATGCGCAATAGTGGCCTTGGAATCAGGCCGAACATTGTTGGTCAACACAATCAAGCTTAGCAGGCACATTTTAGTGGCAGACGCCTCCACTTGCTGAGGGGTCATGTGTGCCAAGTTGAGCTCGGATGCATTCCGAATGGTACCCATTGCCATGGCTAGCAACCTGAAGCTTTTGCTGCTATAGTCGTCCACCACCTGCACAAGCCCATATGCAATGCTCTTCACCAGCAACTGACTTGGGTTTGCTAGTTCGTTCAACAGCTGAAGTTATATACTTGTATGTAGGTTCGGCTGTAGTCAGCCAGCTGTATGCAGTGTATTTCTGGCATCTTTATGGACGGTGTGCAAAGGTTTCAACAGGTGCATACATGCCAGTGGCGCCAGACTCAGATGGCTTTGATGTGTATCTTTGACGCATACAGTCAGCATGACCAGGGCTACCCACAGATGTCAAAGCATACTGGACAAACCTCATTGAAGTCCTGTGGCACAGATTCAGGCTGCACCAGGTCCTTGATCACTGATGGAGCCCCTCTCAAGAAGAGTAATGCCGTCCCTTTAGGTGCATCATCAGCCCACACCACCACTCCACTCCTGAGTACAGGCAACACATTGAGTCTTCAAATTTTCCCCCCAGTGCATTGCAGCAAATACTGCTAGGAGCTTGGTTGGGGCACCACCTAACCGGTAAAGTGCCATGTACTTCAATTTGCATATAGAAGAATAGCTGTGCATGGACATCTGGCCAGACTGCAGTGCAAAAGCCAGTTCAGCTGCCAAACATGACTGTGCAAGACTGTGCACAACAGGTGGAATACCGTGCAACACTTGCATTGCAATGACACTCTACACTATTGCTGCAGCCCAATCTGCAGTTAGTTGCAGCTGTCCAAAATGACCTGAGGGATTGTGAGGTGAACTCCATGACCTTGGCAATGGACAGCCGGGCTAACGAGTCAGGAGAGGACTGGTCAGGTCGACGTGGTAACACCACATGCTCTTTGTCCTGCACATCATGCATGGTCAAACAGAACCCTTGAGGTACCACAGACATGCAGCCTTCTTTAGAAAAGAAACGACTATGCTGTTGAAGAGAAGCTTGATCTCAAACTGACCTTCCCGTTGGCTCAAAAGCCAGTGTAAGAAGGGGGCGGGGTCCCAGGGGGGAAAGAGGGCAGGCCTTTTCATGAAGATGGTTGAGCGTAGCCTGTACCTACTTGGAAGCTTTCCTGTGACAGTGTTAAGGCTATAATAGACGTCATGAATGGCACCAACATGCATTCACCTCATTTGACACTCATGGCAGCATGCAACCACAACAGGAACAGTAACGATGTGAAGCATCATCACAACTATTTACCCGACATTCATTTTGACCTAAATGCTGAGATTGTGTCTCAAAACATTTGCCAGAATGGCAAAAATAAATAATTAGCTTCTCAACCCAGACGGAATGATCTGAGTCATTTTTACTAACACCTGGTTCAGTCAACTCACCAGGAAGCGTGCTTCTACAGCCTTGAACATGCTGCGCTCCATGTCTGCCCCCACCACGGTGTTCTTGTTGATGGCAACCAGGCTGTTGCACACCGCTACCCTTGCTTCAGCCTGTTGCTCCAGCGATGAGCTGACTGCTGTAGCAGCTCAAAATCACCATTGCGCACGGGCACCACACCATGCAGCCCAGCCTGCATCCACCCACAAGCCCAGATGACATACATAGGTCTGCGCTCTTCCAGGTAAGGGTAATGCTTCCACGAGTTCACAATGACATAAATGTGTATGTATGCTTGCAAACCTGCGCTGGTCTTGTGCTGTGCTGTGCTGTGCTGTGCTGTGCTGTGTTGTGCTAATGCTGCAAAAAGACTGTATGCACCAGCTTTTGTAACTGGACTGTATGCATGACAAGGCTGCAGGGAACGCATGACATTAGTTGGACCAAACAGCTATATATGATGCAGCAGATTCTCAACTGCTTGCTGAAATGTTGGTAGAGGCAAGGTGCCAAAAAGTATCCTCACCACAAAACTGCTACTGCAAGCAGCCTCAGAATCTGCTGTCTATGACACCAGCAAATTTCCGCTTCCCGTCCATACTGTGTACATTCTGATTGGCATGCAACTCCAGGCAAGCCTTACCACAGAGTGTGTGAGTGTCCCGGTCTTGTCAAAACATATAACATCTGCCATGCCTCCCAGCTGCATGGCTTCTGGAAACTTCAGATCCAGCTTGTCTCTGGCCATTCGAACATAGGCTATGCGGCCGATAGTCATCAGGATAGTGGGAATGCTCACAGGGGCAGCGTACATCAGCATGTTGAGTAGCCTGTGCACTACCTGGCTGCCAGTCTGCTTGAAAGTGGCAGCTTTGATGAAGTAGGGGATGTGGATGAGCAGCTGCAAAAAGAAAGCAAAGGCATACAAGCAGAGCATATCCTGCAGCAACACAGCAGCGTGTTGGATGTGAGGAGCGTTGACAGTAACTATACGCGGAAAGGCAAGAGCTGCACAACATGCGCCACGAATAGGGTCTAAAAAACCCTTAACAGGGCACCCATGATGTGAGGAGAAAAGTAGCACTGGAACCAGTGAGCTTTCTCGCTGCTGTCCAAAACACTTGTGCTCGCTGCCTGCTGCACATTGCATGCAGCAATGCAGAATATTACAGGTGACACTTGACAAAATGCTTTAGCATTACAGAGAAGCCCAAGCAGGCAGCCAGAGGGCTGAGCAAAATCCTGCGCACCCGTACAAAAGGGTTGTGGGTGGCGCCAATTCTGGTTGGGGACACCAGCTCCCTCACCATGCTGCCCATGGTTGTGTTCAGCCCATTCCTGCATAGGCCGCATGATATGATCTATGTAACATTGTGGATGATGTGCACATCAAGCAGCATACAGCGCTAAGAACCTTCCTCCAGTCTGGTGAGGCTCAAAGCTTCATTGTGATGGACACACATGCAGACAAAAACAGACAAAGATTAACACACAGTGGTGTACCTGACTATCATGACCAGTGCTTCATCTTGTGGGTCCTCAGCATTCCA
The DNA here is from genome assembly GCA_036924285.1 of Asterella californica. NCBI lineage: Eukaryota > Viridiplantae > Streptophyta > Marchantiopsida > Marchantiales > Aytoniaceae > Asterella > Asterella californica. The sequence goes on along the minus strand of JAYKYS010000159.1, from coordinate 39,130 downwards.
CACCTGCCACACATCCAATCACTGTCAATTCATGTGGTTGACTGGCGTCTCACATGATCTTCCATGCAGCATCAAAATGTCATGCAAGCTGTCCTGTCTATGATGGCACAACCGATGCGCAGTATACAATCCCAGCAGGCTGGGCAGGCAGAAGAAGCCACTTGCAGGCATGCACCAGACTTACTGATGATGGGCTGCATTTGGTGACAGATCTGTCATGGTGACAATGCATCAAGTGGAACAGTCAGTATGTGCACTGCCAAAGCCTTCCAAGGCTGTACAGCAGACAACAAACAAGGATATGCAATGTGCTGTAAAGCACTGTGAATTGTGGTGTACTGTGTACTGTGTGATGCCGTACTGCATCAGCATGTGCTGCAGATACATACATACCAAGCAAATGGTCTCGCCCCCGAAGATACGGTGGTGATGATGTGTAGGCAAGACAAGACAGAGTCAGACCTGTTGCACTGTTGTGCCTGCATATACAGTACTGGTGTTATTTGTCTCAGGGTCATAGTCCAGGCCCCTCTCAGGCACATAATTGGATTTACGCACCTGAGCCGCCTGCAGCAACACACACCCAGCTGCACTCAGCGGGATCCCATGCAATCGGCGAGCTTTACCTACACACAGTCTTACAATCATATCTGGCTGCAAAGTAGCACTGGTCAGCCATAGCAGGTACCTGCATGGCAAGCAGGCTGCAGCATGAGCAAGCGTGCTCTCAAGATTTGGCGGGGCTAAGGCTGTCTGATCGAGCTGCCAGAGAGCAGGAGTACAGAACAGAGCTCAATCACACCTGAAAATGATCATGATCAGCAAGGTATGTGTACTTGTACCCGAAATTGTATAACCAAAGATGCAATACAAGTCAGATGATGACTACATAGCTACCCCCTGACCACAACATGGTTGCGCTGAACTTCAGGGTACACGGGCATAGCTACATAGTCATAACCTATTCGCTTGTATCGTATCTGTGCTTATACAGAGAAGCTTTTTGTACATTGCCAGATTCCTGCTCATATAGAAGCAGCTCTTCCTGGCTGTGGTGATGAACAACATGGTGAAGAGCTGGTGTGCACGGCACAGCAGTACAACAGGGGCCATACCTCGCCAGAAAGCATGGACTCGACACACAAACAGTTGCCTTGTAGCAGGACCATGTCAAAGAGCGCCTTTCCTGGCTGCAGTACCAGCACGTCTCCAGGAAGCAGTCTATGAGATGAGACGCCTCTCACCCAACCCCCCACCACTAGGGGGGTCAAGCGCACCTCATTCACCAAGGCCATCGCCTTCTTGCGGGTGCGTAGGAGTGCTCTTGACAGCGCCACGATGGAGAGCGTAAACATGGAGAGCACCAATACGGGGTAGAAGTAGCGGCGGCAGTAGATAAGGTAAGCAACTTCCGTCATCTGCAGGAAGGCAGCATGTAGCTGTTCAGGATACAGTGTGCAATATGCTATCTCCACACTTGAAAACACTCATGTCTTCACAGATGAGCACTGGCCACATGGATGACACATATCACCTGCTTTTGTTGTCGCCTGCTTTCATCACCTGCTTCATGCAGCTAAGAGAGCCCAAACAGATTACTGGCTTGTACGAGTTGTCAGTGCAAGAGGCCAGTCTGTGCAAAGCAAGCACTAGTTTCTTACCTGGATAGCAAACAAGGGGCCAAATGTTTGCTGGGAGACATTCACAAACTTTTTCACAAGGGGCTTGCTGGTAGCATAAAGGGGCATCATATGTCTGCGGGCCAGTCTCTGGGCTGCATTGAAGCTTGTCCATGTCACACCTGTCAGCACAGTTACATGATTGATTGTTTTGCCCCTGACGCATGCACAGCCAGCAGCATGTAGATTGTTGCTTGGTGCTTGCACCACAGCAAAGGTACAGGTCAAAAGGCATCTCGTGTCCAATGCACTTGCCATGCGTGTTGATGCACAATCAGTTTTGAAGCCATGTTTATCATCTGAACACAGAACAAGCAGCAGGGTGTATAAAGTATATATAGCAATGTGCTATGAAGACTGGCTACAGACAGCATGAAACCCCCCCTATGTTACAGAGACTGTCTCTCACTCATCTACCCAGCAGCCGGCCTATCTTGCCACATGCTTGCAACACTCAGAACAAACATGTGGGTGCAACTGTCATGTATGCAACTGTTGTTTCTGCTCAAAGTCAGCGTGTGTGGAGAAGGTCCTGATTCCTGTGCTGTATATGAAGACGATGAAGCTGGCTGCTGTAAAAGCAGCACGTCATCCTGTTTGTTATGGCTCATTGCAGCAACTGTTCACATGTGGGCAGTACATGTAAAGGGACTAGGTGCAAAAAGACACAAGGCTCATGCAGCAGAATTTGAAACAATGGAATGGCTGCCAATGGTAAACAGAGGACTGACAGCTGGCGAGACCCCCTTAACGTCAGCTTGAACACAAGATGCACAATCACATGCCTGCTGTATTGACTAGATGTAAGCTCTCCAAGGCTCTGCAGATCTGGCTTGGAAGGTGCGGGGGCATTGCCTGCACCTGCTGGAAAGTGCCCTGCCCTGGGCTGTACTTGTACAGCCTCTGAAACAGCTTGAAAGTGCGCAGGTGGCTCCCGTCTTTGCCAAAGTTGCCCCCCTTGCATGCAAAGACGCATGTTCAGACCAATCCTACGAGCTACAGATGTTGTCGCAGCACAGCCAGCTGTCTATAAAACTGTTGGTATACAGCAACTGCAAGGGGAAAGTGGACGCAATTGAGCTGTATGCTAGTCAGTGGATGCATGCAGCTTTTGTTTGCATGTGCTGAAGTAGACAAATGCAAGTAGACTGATGCACGTTATGCAGCTACTCACCGCCGTTTTGGGGAAGACAGACAAGTCTGCTTGTGTACGGTGTACTGTGACTGGCCGCAAGCGATGCCGCCCATCTGTCAACTGCACATCAACACTTCAATGCTGTCAGTGAGCGCCCTGTAGAACAAGAGGCGCTAGAGAAATGCTGCTGTCTGCAATAGAAGGTCACAAGCACTGAAGACTGACGCATGCAACGAACAGGAGCCAGTCTAGGCACATAAATTTGCTGGCTGACATCATGAGTTTTGATGTCACCAGGAGGTATGACAGCCATAGTTCAAGGCTGGTGAGCATTTACCTTGAGGAACACATACTGTGCCTCCTGCAGATCACAGGGAGCAAGGAGCCTTGAAGCAAGCTGTGGTGCTACGTTTCCCAGAATGCCTATCACTACTGCACAGTATGGCAGGAGCAGCTTGAGCCACCATGACCCAGCGGAGATAGGATGGTAACCTGCGTAGTGTTGCACAACCTGACAGGCAAACAAACACACCATCAGCACCTGACCTATGACCCACAGCCTAGATTCCGGTCGGGCACAAAATAAAAGCAGTAATGTCGCTGCGATGAGGGCAAGAGACGAAGAGTTGTGCAAAGGTACACACATACTTTGTCAGCCTTGTTCATATCCCAGCAAGGGCCCGTCAATGATGGTGACTTGCGAGCATGGGACTGTTTCGAGAAGTTAAAGGCTGTTTGCAGCCCTAACTCTGTCGTAACACAGACCGGTCTGTAAGGTGGTGGTCAGCAGAGCTTCAACCTGGTACGATGCAAGAGCTAGCTTGACCCCTCGACCATTAGGGTAACTTGATGTGAAAAAGCTGTAAAAGGTATGCGAAATATACTATGTATGTGCGAGCGCCCATTGCCGGCAATATAGGTTCGACAGTAGGATCTGGTCACCGCCTGATCCATGCTGCTTGTCAGCTGCTCGTTTAGTCAACGGGGAGGACGAGGGCAACGGAGAGATAAGAGGAAATTCACAGAATTTGAAATCGCGTGCAGGTTTTAGCCAGTTTAGTGACCCTGTGCCAGAAGGGTGAAGGGCTTGAAACCCATCCTTGAGCATCAATGGAAAGGAAATTGGTCTGGCAGTTTGCATCAAAGCATTGAAAGGGTAACACTGACCACTCACAGCCCCCCTCAATTGTGGGGAACTGTGAGTGTCCAAGACTTGCCTGCAAGCAAGTCTTGGACACAAACCATACGACCAAGTTGCAAGCTGAAGCTGAGCAGTTGTCGCAGCTTCATTCACCTCTAGTTTGGCTCTAAAGGAAGCCATGCCTCCTTAGTGTAACTTAAAGACTGCAAAATGCAATACAGGCCATTGCAAACTTAAGTTTCTGAGCTGGTATCGGTGCAACAGCACAAATACTTTGAGTCATGATGACGCAGCAATCATGATGTTGGAGACTCACATAGTGGTCGACAGTTTAAAATCATATACTATGTGGTGCTATGTGGACTTAAATGTCTCAACATAGCTTGTTGTTCACTTGTCCAGTCAGGCAGGCCAGATGAAGAAGAAGGATTTTACATGCTTTGGCCAGTCAGCAAGACTGATCACATGTGCCAGGACATCAAGGTCCTGATTTGACAAAGCACTGATGTCAATGAGCCATAGCCATCATGCATGCCTCTGCAGTTCTACTGATGATAATTCAAGGTATGACTAACCAGAAGTACGAACTTGAAACTCTTTGAGTACTCAAGACTCAATGAGAATGCATGGCTAGCACATGTAAATGGTAAGGGTAACTGAATCTATGCATGCACCCTGCCAGCTGGCACAGTAAGCATTGCCATTCAGCAACTGACTTGCATCAAATTTCTATAGACACAAAACATACCCAACTACAAGTCCAATTGTTTGAGTAAATGTTACAGGTTGGAAAGTGGTCAAAAGCTTTTTTGCATTTTAAGAAAAGATGTGTCAGCAATGATGACAGTAAAAGCAACTGAGAGCAACACTGATCTTGCAACGCTTGTTTTAATCGCACAAAGCGAATCACAAGTGTATAAGTCTGAGTCTAAGCCTTGCCCAGCATACGTGGGAGGAGAAAAAAGAAGGGGATTGCAGTCATGACAGATGCAATTCTGAGCTGTTTCAAGCCAGTTTTGCAACAAGCTGTCCAATGTGCTGTGCCTTTGCAGCAACTGCCACAGAATACAAGTGCTGGTCAACCATCTGCATTGTGATGATCAGTGCTGCACAAGTTGATTGTCCTCTTCTTCTCATGGCAGGCATCAGCAGACCCCTGGCCCATGACATCATAGCAGCACCCCTTCATGACCCCCACCAACTTTTTGACATGTATCATAAGCCACACCGTACACCGGCTGACAACTGAATGCATCAATTTGGGTCGGGTCAGTGACGCTGGTTGGGAGGGGGGGAACGGGGCCTCAGGGTCTCAATTTCTTCAGTGGTTCCGGTGAGGTGGGGTGCTCCTGGGGCGGCCCTCACCCCACTGCTCACATACACTGACCCGTCCCCCATCCTGAAGTTGTTTGCATACGCCTGCATGTCAGCATGCACAACATGAGGTGCATATCCACCACACCTAAGGTGCTATCAATAAAGAAGGAATGCTGTGACTGCATTGGCAGCTTAGCATTGTCATGTATGTCTTACGAAGACATTTGCCCACTGAATTGCCTCGCGTGCATGATGTGGTGCCCCTGTTAGATGTAGACGGTGTTGTGGCAGCTCTGACTGCACGCTTGCAGAGTCCAGGTTGAGGCAATCTGCATTGTCCTCATGCAGCCCCCACTCAGGGTGTTATTTCATGCACATACGAGCAGTGATTTCAGCCTGATAACCCACGTAGGAGGTGTTGTCAGCTTCCTGTTTCTGGCAGGCGCATGCAGAGAATGCAGCTTAGGCTGGGCTGACATGGCTTGCCAGTTGCTGCTGGCCGTTTGGCTGGTGCTGGCCATGTATACAGGGCTGACAGGGTTTGTTTGGCTTGCAACAGTGGTGCTATTGGCGATGCAAAGCATATGGTTTTGAGTGCACTGCCCTAGCTCCTTTGAGGCAGCATCATGCAGACCTTTTCACACTTTGAACTGACACCATGCGCTCCATTTTCGCTCAGCAAGACCAATTTGGGGGTTGTGAACTATGTTATAGACTGTCTAAATTTCATGAACATATGGTATCATTGCCATGATTGGCACAAGTGATTGGTCTTGTTGGCTGGCTGAAGCTTTTAAATTCTTCTTCTTCTTCTTCTTCTTGCATTGAGATAGTGGCGCTACTTTCTAGATACATTGCAACAACGTTTCTTTGCATCAGACGTCAGACATCAAAGTCTTGCCCTGGTGATCAATCCTGTCCTGCTGACAGTTACTGGCAAGGAGACACAAGTGAACTTGAGGAAGGGCTGCATCTGGTTGTGTTCTCAAGCCTTTGACCTGGAGGGCTCACCATACAAACCAGCTGCAAGACCCTACTTCCTGTTATCATGAGGAGATACAATCCAACATACTCCTTAGCATCTGTTAGGAGGGAATATGTTTTCCACCACCAGAGCCTTGTAAGAAAGAAGACTCCAGAACAAGGGACACAATCTAGGCAGCATACCTACTTTGCCTTGCTTGCGTGTATTGCCTCGAAGCGCAAGGCTGTAGTGGTGGATAACCTAATGGTAGGGATGCAGCATGTAATGGCGGTTGATCCAGTAGAGTTTTGATACAAGGAGACTGAAAGTTGCAATGAGTACTGCGACGAATGCATTTCCAACAATCTGCAGCAAAGGCATGCATGTCAAAGGGAAAGAACAGAATGTGATTAGGTGGTGGGGTAAGGTAAAAGCTTATTTGAGCCGATGATTGTTTGGCAGGCTTATGCCTGCTCCCAATGCAAGGCAGGGCAGCGCTCATGTAAGCTGCGTGCAAGCAAAGCCAGGCTCACACTGTCTTTAGTTTGCCATCTGTGATCTGGGACTATTTTGCAGACAGAAATTGGTGTGAAAATCCAAGACTCATGACCGTGAGCCTAATACTGGCTCTACCAATCCCTTTCTTTGCAACAGCTCAGATGAGTGAAATCACAGATGGCTGTCTGATTGACACTGAGACTGAGCTCACACCAAGGCTCAGAGCTGACAGCAGCGCTGTCAGCACTCAGCATCCAGCCATTTCACTTATTTCAATCTGTGCCTGGCCATTGGTCTTATGTACAATGAGGCACATGGCAGAACTACAACTGCCAGCAACCTACAGAGCAGAAGCCCTGTGACCCTGGACTGAGCCTCAGCCTTGTACACACAGCCATGGTCAACAGAAGATTATTTATGGGTGGGGTGAGGGGGGGGGGGGTGGAACTGGGGTGAGGGGCAAGAGGGAAGTTTCATGTGAAGGGGGCTGCGCTGGGCTGGGCTGGGGTGAGGTGGGGTGGGAAACACCAGATTTCAGCACCGCCGGAAAACTACGGGACCAGGGATGATCACACAGCCAGTATGGGGAGGGGCTGAACCACTTGCATGAGAGCAAATGCCAGCATGCATAGCAGGCTTTGCGCAAATTGAACTCAGCCAGTCCAAAGAAATGTGAAGCATCAGGTGTGAGCGGGATACAGCCAAGTCTACCTGCCCTGTCTGCATACGTAGACTGCAGAACAAGGTCTAGATCTGGCTGTTTGACACATATAGCTGATGCTATCCTTGATCGCACAAGCAGCCCCATGATAGACATGGTGCTCCCAGGTACTTGTGACTTGTTGGCCATTTCAGGGTTGTCAGCAAGTTAAGGGGAAACCATGCCCATGTCATTGAAGCCTGTCCAATTGGCTGACTGACCAATCTGGCCAATCATGCGAACTGGATGCTTTAGTCCAAGGATGTTTGTCAGAAATGACTGTTACTTCAAAAGCCATGACAACTGCTGGCACATCCAAAGTAAGCTCTCAGCCAACAAGGTATAAGGGAAAGTGGCGTGCTCATAAGAACACAAAGCCTGGACAACTGACAGGTCATTTACAGTTGGCAGAGCTACAGCAGAGAATGTAGCCAGTGAGAAGGCTGCTACCAAAGGAAACGTCACCCTGCTTGATTGCTGTTCCTGCTACAATCTTGGCTGCTGCGTTCTGTGCGGCTGACCTCCTAGCCCCAACCCATCTTATACAACACAGGTGAAGCTTGTGTCACAGCTATACACTGCGCCACATGCTGCACTGAACACTGTGCCCTCTGGGGCATGACACTGCTGGATTGTTGTGCTTGAATTGAGAGAGCTGTGACTGTCATCTGACCTGTGGGGACAGCGATGCCATCCTTGCACCTGATGTTGGACATACAACAGCGTACAACAGTCTGGATGCCCACCCAAGTTGGCACCTACTCGTCACCTTCAGACACCCCTTGCTGTTGAGGACTACTGGCGACCATTCATGACAGTGTCCAGCAGGCTTGACAGCATGTCTTGTCTCAAGATGACAAGTGGGTAGCAATTTGGCAGGTAAGCAGATGCTGTATTTTCCTCTTCTAGGGTTTCCTACTGTAATTTTCTTCAACACCAAGCTTGTACATAGTCACATACATGTGCCGTAAGATGACCATGGGTGGTGACGAGGGACACAGGCAGAGACTGTCTGCTAGCCATGTGCTGCCAGCGCAGTTTCAGAGCGCTACAAACATACACACCGTCTATCATAGAATGTGAAATGGTTGCTCTCGAACTTCCGAGGAGGACAGCAATGTGAAATCGTAGGAAGATCAGCAGAAAATGTGAGACATTCTGGTGAGTCAGCTGTGTGCATCTCCACAGGGCTTTGAAAGTGTGCTGACAATGCATGACTAGCAAGCATACACGTAGCTGCTGCTGTGTATAGCAACTCAGCAGTGTCGGCCTGTTGGTGGCGCATCTGCAAGTTTAGAGACAGGCTTGAAGATCTTGCTGGCTGACCTCAGCCTCATGCAATTGGGGTAATAAATAATGGTGTGACTGTGGCGCCTATAGTAGTGTCCATAACACCATTATCAGCACCACTGTCTATGACTCTAATCCAAGTAAACTGACGTTGAAGCCAAAGGGCCTGCCCCCTCCGGCAGTCATGTTCTGATGCAAGCACTTTTTTTATTCAGAGATGCAGGTGAACTTGATCTAAGGCTGTGTTAAGCTGTACTGCCTAATTTACCCCTGTCAGCTGCCAGCACAGCTTTACAGCCAGCAGGTGGCTTTAGCCTGGCATTTCTTGAATGCACTTGCAATGGGAGTGCGCTGCGCTGCCTTGATGCTGCTGGGAGTTGAAGATGAACCCGTCTGTCAGCAAAGTCCAGACATTGCAGATTCTGACATACTGATGGGAAAGTTTTTGCCAAGCTGAAGATAGGCTTCTAGAACGGACCTGCACAAGGCCCTCGTCTGGGTGATTTACAGTCCTTGCACGTTCAGCCTGACTGAAGCGGCAAATTCTCTGACAATCATTCTGAGGTTGTCCTGTCTGTCCTGTTGTGTCAATGAAAGCGTTAGCAAACAGACCGGGAAACATGCAGACTGTTACTGGTATATCAACTCACTTTGACAAGTCTTATCCCTGTAGGGTTGCCAGCCTATCTGCCCTTCCCTGACCTGCAAGGGCTCTAAAGACATTTGTGACATGACCTCCTGAGAGACTTCGTTACCTGAAGGTCACATGAAACATCACGCAACACATGTCTTTGGAGAGCTTGCAAAGCCCGAGAGGGGATGGGTGGTGGGCAGCCGATACACAGACAGGAGTGCAAGGAAGAAATGCAAACTCAGCATCAAAGTAATCACTGGTTTCTGACACCCAGGTCATATTTCCAGCTGATGTGCCTTGTTGATGTCCAAAACTCATGCTACGGGCCAGAGCTGCTCACAGCTCACAAGCCAGAGCTGTCAACTCATGCTGTGCGGCAAGCTCACTTGCCAGAGTCATGAATCACGAAGCCTGCCCATGGTCCATCAGAAGAGCAGTCAGCAATGCTCAGCTTGCAAAGATGATTCCTGATGGCCCAGGGACCATGTCAGTGAGTCGAGACTCACATGAGAGAGCTTGCAGCGCAGGTAGGCATGCATCAGCAGCCTCTGCCTTAGTGCCATGAGCAGCCAGATCCATTGTCAGAGGGCTTGTCTGGGACACTGAGGTTCTGCTGCTGTTATGTGGTTCACACACCCTTGCCTCCATATAACTACAAGGGGTCCTGTGCAGAGCATACCTGGCGATTGAAGTTGGAGGAGGTGAGATTGCTGCCCACTGTCACCCACCCCGGCCTGATGTTGTGGTCTTCCCCAAACAGCTCCAGTCTTCTTCGTCCTGCAGGACATAAATGCCATCTACAGCACATCCATACGGTGATAAAATGTGTGTTGCATGCTCCACATGGCGATGGGACGGGTAAGCATAGGTTGGTGTGTGATCATCCCACAATCGCTCGCCACCGCAGCCCCCTCAATTTGCATGCAATCTGTAGCAAGCAAGTCTTTGCATCACGTGATCTTGATGGTGCTTGGGCGTCATCATACAGCTTGCATGCGCTGATGCCCACGTTGCTTTTCAGTAAGCTCTTTTGCAGCCTGGTTCTGGAGCGCTGCATTTTTGGTATCGATGGTGCTCAAGAAGCTTCCAGATCCATGCATATGCAACGGTTTCTTGAGGACTCTCAACAGTGTGAAGGCAGTGCACCAGAGCTAATTTGCAGGAAAACAATACCAGTGGGCAGGAACATGGCTGGGCGTCACCTTGGGCAAAGCGCTCAATGACCCTGTACAACTCCTCAGGCTTCTTGGTGCTGCCAGTGGGCGTCTCCTCACTGATGATGATGTCAGTATCTATGTTGGCATGAATGAGGTGTCCATCTGTTGTTCTCCTGACAGTGCCCTTGATACCCATTAAGCAGTGCTCCTGCATCCACCACGCAGCATTATGTCAGTAGGGCAAGGAGCAGTCTGCAGCTGTATGCATGAGGCCAACATCTCCATAGGTGACAAGTCAGTATCTGGTACAGTCAGGAGCCAATATGACTTTGCAGTGGACTGATCAGAGATGTCAATCAGATGTGGTTGAGTTTCTGTTTGAGTCCAATGTCGTCTGGTAAGACTTAGTATGTTAGACCTTGACAATGCCTTGGTAATTCCTGGTGAGTCAGAAGCTCAGAACACAGGCAGCACCTTGAGACCATTGCTTCAGAAGCAATTCACGAAGGGACAATACACAACACTTGCTTACTTCACAGAGGGCATTAGCACAGGCATTGCAGCAGGCTAACATGGTCAACACAGTTTTGCATGTGCTGTTTGTAGAGCAAAGACAATCTTGTTGACTTTGGCACACAAAGAAAAGCAAAATTGTGTCTGCACGTGCAACTTCTGCGCAACTTTGGATGCCAAACATCAACGAGTCTGTGTCTGCTCCATACAGCAGGCAAAAGACTTTTTGTTGCCATCCTTTGCCACGGCAAGCCTGTGCTCATACTTCCTAGACAAACAATAATAGCGGGGTGTTGTCGTGCGTCACTGCGCCCCCCATCTGAACACCAGCAAACAAACATTTGCAAAGAATTATACTAGCAATACTGCAGTCATGGCAATATGTAGAGTGAAACCTACAACCTGAGTGTGTAGGGGGTGTGGGGTGGTCTGGCATTCTGCCTGTCAGCAACATCTGACATGGCAGGGCTGAGTAGTGGGCGAGGCTCATGTCAAAAAAGGCATTGTTTTCTGGACACAGTGGCTTCAACTAATTGCTGCTGCCAATGAATGCGGGCTGCTGCACAGAATATGACAATGTTGATGATATCTCTTGTGAAAAACAGTGTTCACAAGAGAGATCATCAACATTGTCACGTCCCGTGCAGTAGCCTGCATCCATTGGCGGCTGCAATTTTTGGAATCTGCTGTTTCTAATGAACAATGCACTTTGTGGCATGGAACCTAGCCATGAGGCAGTGTGAAGCAAGCTGTGCTGTGCCACAGAGGAAGTGTAATGCACAAAATCTTGCTGGCAGGTGATAAACAAAATATAAATATGATATATATGTATTAAGATGTTGAGCGGGCGCAGTTTGGAGTGGCTTTCAGCAGCCTTGATTGTTGGCTGTGCTGCAACTGACCAGGCAACAGCAATGGGGAAGGCTGAAGGGATGCAGGGTGTGCTGGTCATTTACAGGCTTGCTGCATGTCAACACCAACACAGCCTGACCCTAAGGGGATCACCCAGTAGGAGCCCCTCAAGACAAGGTCTTGATGCAGGGCCTTGAGGGACTCCTACTTGGTGGTCTCCTTAGGGTCAGGCTGTGTTACTAGTGACATGCAGCAAGCCTATCAATGACCAGTAGCCTGTGCAGAGCACCATACTGACAGTGATGGTTGATGCAGTGATGAGTGCCAGGCAGCATGTCACCAAAAGCTACAGACGCATAGACCTGTTGTGAGATGCAATGGAGACGCTGGCATATCAATCCTCAATGTTGCCAAGGTGCAAGAGGACATGAGTCAGGGTTGCAAGCCCATGCATGTATAGAATTTTTAGGAAAGTTCAGGTATCCTACAACTTATCTTGAAGTTGCATATCTCCAGTCAGATACTTATTTTAAAGTCATACATCAGTGAAGGTGTCTAAGCTTGACATATCTGCTGAACTCTGGCATGAAAAATCACTTGCAGGTGTCCTGCTCACAAGCTGCACCCAATGCGCATCTGTGATCCATTTGCAGTTCAAACACATGCATGCTTTGCAGGAAAGCATGCACCCTGACGAAGAAATGGCAGATTTCGATGTCAAGTATGGTGTAGAGAGGCACCCTAGCAAGAACAATGCACATTTACTGAATAGAATATTTGCTTGAGAGTCAATCTCAACTGAGGCACAGGTCCTCATGATTGCTTGTGAGTCAAATTCGGCTGAGGTATGGCCCTTATGATTGCTATCTGTACAATTGACATGCACACCGAAAGCATCGCTGTCATTCAACTGGTTGACATGCAACTTAGGTACACAAAGATGCGCTACATGCAATCTGCTGATGGCAGCCCAGCTACATCTAGATGCCACGACTACAGTCAAATGCGCAAAGCAGCAGAACACATGCATATAGATGTTGGATGTGGGAGGTACCTTGGTGTGTTGGAGCACAGCTTGAGTGTCCTGTCTCACAGAGGCAGCCCTGCGCTGCTCGTTGTTGGTCTTGATCCAGCAGATGTCCTCACACCGTCTGAAGCCCCACTGCTGCAAGCAATGCCTGCCAGCATCCAACCCCTCTGCACTGCCGCACCTGCACAACAACAGGATGCAATCCTGGTTGGGTCACAAGAGGAACAGTGAAGGCACTACTGTCATCAACCCATGAGAGGTTTTGGAACACACATCTTTTGCCTACGGAGAATGGTGTTCTTGCTCAACATCCCATCCTGCACCTGTTCTGGTAACAGCAGTTGGTGGTACCAGCAGTTGGTGGTGCCAGCAAAAGTGCAAGATGAGATGTTGAGCAAGAACACCAACTCATGTAAGCAAAAAGATGTGTGTCTCGAATTTCGATGAGTTGATGACAGTTTGATGGCACAACTAGTCATGTGCGTGTTCTACCATAGACCTACAGAATCCTGTTGACAAAATCAATTGTGGCGGGGAAGACAGCGTAGTCACCTCATATTGCGAAAGAGCAAACGAAGTAGGGTTGAGTAGCGATGCCAGATGTCTAACACCAAGCAAACACTCAGCACCTCAAGCACTCTTCAGACAGAGCTCATGGTGCTCCCACTCTTATCATCACACACAAGTGCCCATGGGTTCCCGCATTTGCAGTTGAGAACTGTCTGGATATGGACAGAGGTACAACAACACCAGGAGGGGTAAGTGCAAATTTGGCCATGCATGGCCATCAAGGGTGAGAAAGGTCACAACTTACCATAGGAAGACAAAGGAGGGGTTGTCTGTGATTTTGTCAATCTCTAGGTTCTTGATGGCTTGCCAAGACCAGGACTCTCCTTGACCCACGCCAGGAGCCCTTCTAACATACTCCTCCCATGGTGGATCTATCAACACCACATCAAACTTGGTCCCAAAGGTGTCTACTGAAAGTGGCAGGTCATGCAGGTCTGCCTGCACACACATCAGACAATCTAATCAACTAATGATCAGCTCATGTAGCAGAGGCCATTGTGCATACAAGGTTGCAAGCCACCCTCTGAATGTACTTGACACCCTTGATGCACACAAAAATCTTAAACTGATGCACCTCAAACCCTTGGTGCCCTCACAACTTTGCAATGCTTAGCACACACAACATGCATAATGCGCATGATGGGAGCGTCAAAGGTCTGATGCCTGAAGGGTGATGGTTGTCCAGAGATAGCAACGACTGTGCCCTGTCATGACTCCTGTGAATCACAAGCACAAACACTACTAGACTGGCTTGTGAGGTAAAGCAGAGCACAGCCTTGTTGCACAGCAGATGTTGCAAATTCAGTCACCAAACAAGCAAGGTAGCTCACACACGTCTTGTGAGCTAGCAATGACCAGAAATGAATGCCTTCCGGACAGGACTTGATGACATGGTACTGCAAAACCAGTCTTACAACAAACCTCAGCTCTGTTGTACCAGTGTTGGCTGGTGACACCAAGCAAAGAATGTCAGCACAGTTTAGTCTGAGCCCAGTCTGTTGTTTCATACTGTTTCAGTGATGAAAAGCAGCAGAGTGGTGAGACTCTTGACCAGTTTGTGATCAACGAAGCAGTCTGGAACAACAGACCATGCTGACTGTACCATGCTGAGACTGTACCAAGCTGACATCGTTCGTTATGTGTCACTAGCACAATTTGACGTGTTGGCATGTGATCAACATATGCCTGCTTTTGTCTGCAACACAGTGCACTACCCTTACAGCAAGCTGTGTCAGCAAACAACACAGCTTGGCGCTGCAGGTAGGGGTGGGGTCCTCCATTGCGATCTTGCAGCACAACAAAGGCCCGCATCACCAGATGATGAGTTCTAACACACAGGTGCAAGCCTTGATTGTGCCCAAACAGCGCAGTGGAGGACCCACTCTTGCCTGTGACACCAAGCTGGTCATGGTTGACAAACGAACAACACAAACAATATTTTGCGCTTACTGCACTACACTGCATTGACCTAGAAAGATCTGGAATGACATCGCCTTATCTGATTTTCAACAGTTGAACATCAGACGTCCTTTCCGCGACGCTCAAAACAAGCCAGCCTGGCAAGACATGACTTGTGCCACACACACCTAGCACTCTGTGCTGGGAAGTGTAATCTATTATTATTATTATTACTATTACTGCATTGCACACCACAACCAGCAAGTACTATCATACACTGTGACATGAGGCATTGCTGGTGACACAAGGCCAACGATCACTGCTTGTCTTGACCTCTTCACATGCTCCAGACCACAGGCCATTATACAGCCACTCCCTGGACATGATGTGCTGCTATGTAGGTTGGATCATACTAGCCAGCTACCAAGGCTCCCCGAGTGACTGGTGGAGCACTGTCAGAATGAAGGACAAGAAGAGTGTTGCAGGAGGCCTCATGCCACAGCAGCTACCATCAGTACCCTGCCTACTAGCAGCTGGCAACCCCACCAACATGGTGTGAGAATCCTCAAAAAGGGTGATAGCAATGAGGTGTTCAGTGAGAAGTACCTTCAAGAATGTTGGTGCAGTTGCTCTGGCTGCAATCAGGCCATCCTTGCGTTCAACCAGCTCTTTCAACTTGGGGTACTCTGCGTACCTGTCAGTCTGCACAGCACAAATTTGATTTAAATTTAAAGTTATTTTAAATTTAAAATTTCCAGCACTTCAGCGATCAAGGGCAATGATCTTGATAAGATGGTACTCTCAGCATTGGCAGATGCTTCATCATGCACAAGCGGTATGTTTGAGGGATTTGCAGTATCGCCCAAGTGGGGTACCCTTGTTTTCTGACAGGACCCATGTGATGACACCAATGCATGGCAAACTCCCTAACCCTTGACTTGCCAGCCTGCCTGCCTTACAGCTGGCAGGTAGGCAAACAATAAGGGAATTCACAATGTGTCAATTACAGGCTGTGTAACATGATATAAGCTAGTTTGCTGCCTAAATGTTGGTGCATATGTGGTGTTGAAAAGCCTGTCCCAAGGATGACACCCATGTAACGTCCAGAAGCCAGACTCTCACATGTAATGTCCTGGTGGCCAACAAGCAACAAGACAGAGGCACAATCACGCTACCCATGTGCTAGTTTTACCACTGTTAGCAAAGCAGACTGGAATTCTAAAGCCACTGACCAGCTGCACATCTCGCAAGAAGTTTTGGGGCCGCGAGCCAGTGTCGACAAAGTGCTGGCAGTAGTCATTGGCATCCCCTCGGGAGGCACCTCTGACACCCAAGTCCCTTTCTCGGATACCAGGGCCAGAACTGCCCCTAGGACCCCTGCCAGGCATATAATACCCTCTGTCTTGGTTTCCCCTGCTTCCCCTGCCCCTGCCATACCCACCACCCCCATCTGCATAGGGGATGCAAAGAAATCATCACACCCACAAATCAATGTGACATAGAAATGGGCTCTTGGCTCACTATCAGACAAAGCAATGTTGGCACACTCAGGAGCACATGCTTGAATAGCTTTGTACCTGCTGACATATCGAAGCCCATGCCCACATCATGTTGTGGCATCATGCCCATCATCTCTGGGTTCATCATGCCCATGCCCATGTTTGCTCCAGATGGCATGCCTACACCAGAGCAAAATGGGCAGGGCAGTCTTTTCACCTAAAGCGGAATGTGTGCAGACATGCAGTATCCAGCAGCGTCTGCCACAACAAAATATGCTAAAGAAGCAAAGCGCCTTCAAAGACTGTAGCACAGGGGTTGACCTTGCATGTTCGGCATAGGAGGCATCCCGCTCAAACCCTGCACAGGAATCGACCTTGTACGAGAGACATGGATTGTAGAACACGAAGTTGCCCGCTTGCTAGACAGTGTCGTATACTGACCTGCATGAGGTGCGACTGCAAGAGCATATTTGCGTCGAAGCCTCCGCTCATTCCCATGGCCTGATTGAACATACCGGATGGCCCTCCGCCAGGCCCCCAACCTGCAGGCCGTATCGTTGTCTGGCGAAGCGAATACTGCCTGATCGGGTTCTGCTTCGGAGAAAAACACGCACCTGGGTCCATGCGTGCCTGCTCTTCGCTACTCTCCCAATGTATGCCACTGGTATGCGAGGATTTGCGCGAGGAGCGACAGGTCGCAAGGTGCACTCACCTTGGTGCAGTCCGAAGCCACTTTGGGTCGAGCGACCAACTTGGTGTCGACGCTAGGGCGTCATGCACATTTGGACCGCCGCGTGATCGCGATGCTTTTGCAGCAGACGTGCATGTTGACTACTCCGCGGTGCAGTTGATCTCAAGTAACATATGTCGGAGCCGAAGCTGCGAGCAAGAAGAAGACGGGAAGAAAAGCGGTCTGATACGGGAACAACAGCAGTCTGCTTAAAGGCCAACAGCATCGCTTTCAACCTTGCACTTGCAGATTTGTGATTTGCTGACTGCTTCAGGTCCAATCACAGCTGCGCAGTGCTCTGCCACCCTGTTGTTGGCCGCCCCCCTTGCGCCTCGCTTTCCAGCTGCTGCTACTGTACCCAGCACTTATTTTGTGTCTTCACCGCGGAATCTGATAATCGCAGCTACACATCCCGCACTTTCTCATCCGGTGTGCGTCAACACCGCATGGCTGCTTGGCTTGTAGTTATGCTGTTGCTTTTGCTGGTGCTGCTACTTCCACTTGTTTTGCCGTTCTATAACAGCTGCTCGTGACAATGATGAAAAATATTCCTTTCGCGAGGGCTCCGAGAGCAGCAAAGCTGCTTGTTGACGAGAATCACCTTTCTCCAACTGAGTCACCAACTTTGCCTCTAGCTGACCACTATGGCACATAATGATCAAACCAAACCACCTGTGTTTGTTATGCAGAAATGGCTTACAGAAGGCGTCTGAAGAACAAAAAGCCTCCTGAGGGTTGGGAGCTCATTGAAGAGGTCATTGAGGACTTTGAGGGGCAAATGAAAGAGGCAGTGAATGAAGAGCATGAGGGTCGGCGAAAGAATGAGCTTGCCTGGAAGATCCATAGAATACACTGGGAGAAAAATCGCTTCATCTTTGATCTCATGTATCAACGCAAGGTCATGAGCAAAGAACTGGTAAGCAGTGCCTTGGCTTGGAGCTGTAGAGTGACGATTCACCTCCGCCCCCCCCCCCCCCCCCACCCCCCTTCCCCATCCTGCAGCACCCTTGGTGTCTTACCATGGCAGTTTCATGTTGACAGCTATGTTTGGCAAGTGCAGTATGACTATCTTGTAAGGGAAAAGATTGCGGATGGCGGCCTCATATCCAAATGGAGGAAGCCAGGCTATGAGATCCTCTGTTCTATGCTAGCCATCCAGAAAGGCAATCACAATTTGGCACCACATCACACTGCAGGTGCGGAATGTGCACCTACACACGATTGCACTTTTGTTGATTGAGTCTGCTTCCAGCAACTGTAAGTATGGTCAATGCTGCATTGAAACACCATACTTGCTGTTCTCTGACATCTTTTGCTTTTACGGGTCGCCCTTCATCAGCAAGAAGTTACAACAGTGCAAAGGATGCATTTTGTTGCTTGCGATAGCTTGCCTTGCAAGCTTGCTCTGAGTGTAAAGCCTGCTATGCTAGCATAATGAGCTTGGCCTCCCCTGCAGGGTCCCCCTGCACAAAAGAGGGAGCCAGCAAAGGCTAACGCCAGATGTGCAGATAGGCTGTATAAGCTGCGCCTCTGGTGATGGCAAGTTTGGAGGACCGGTGTGGTGAGTCCTCCCACCCTATCTTATGCCCTGAAATCCTGCAAGGCACAAAGCACTGGCTCAATTGCATGTTGAAGCTGTTGCTTCTGCTTTCAGACTGATCTTTGCTCGCAACTGTTCCAGCTTCAGCGTATTGTTCAGCTGTTGCTGAATGGGAGCTGCCACGCTGCTGTGCACCTTACAATTGCCCTAAAAATGTATTTTAACCTGATGGATGCCCAGCTACTTAGCAAAAAATCACATTGAGCAAAGTGTATCAGCAACAATTGTCAAACATGCATGCACACATGTGGCTGTTCTGTGGTTGCTTTTTCGACTTGCTTTATGAGAGTGTGGTGCTGAGCACCCTCCCTCTAAGCCCTAGTGCTGCCAAGTTGATGCGCTCATGAGACTGCTTTGCAGGTGGAACACGCCGCTGGATGAGGAAGATGTTGCGCCAGAGGAGCACAGAGCCACATGGGGCCAAGGAGAGGCTCCTCCCCTACCACCAGTAGCAGCCTCAAGGAAACGACCTTTAGAGGATGATGATGAATTAGATGAGGACGTCAAGCGGCGCCTGTCTGCCTTGCAGGGGGGTGGTGTAGATTAGTTTTGCCTTCATTTTGCTAGTTGTTCTGCACTCACATGGCTGTTCTTTGGAACAGGGTTCAGTAGGCATTGGATGATGTTGGACTCTTAGGATGCTTTGTGGTGTCATGGTCATCACCATCAGATGTCAGTTGCACTGTTACAGCAATCCTGTGTCTTATTCATTGCAAACTGCTGTGATGCACTGCTGGGTAATGGCTTGCGACGGCGGGCAATTCCTCAGCGTTATTTCTCACCGGATCTCAGATTCCTCCGCCATCGACTCATTTGCATGGGCTGCGGGGGGAATGGCTGAGTCCTGAGTCGATGGTAGGCACGTGAGCGACCCAACTTATAACGCTGGGGCAAAATGTGCTCATGCGCTGCGTTCAGATCTATGACTCTGTGGCATGCTTATAAGGTTTGCTGGCACAGCCCTAGAGCAGCTCTTGCTTCAATTTGATTATACTCCAGCTGCTGCTTTCCATGGTATGACTGGTGCCACACATAAAATTGTACATATGGCTCAAATTGTGATTACATTCTTGAAAAGGCTGTGCTAATGTAACACCGATGAAATTGCGGTCCCATTTAAAGTAGTAATTTTGGTAACAAGCAGAATTTAGAAACTTTTGGGGATCACAATGAGTAGCGCCGTAGTGAATCAGTGACACAATACCGTATGAGTCACTGCAAGACGTGTGGCCAATGTATTCCCAGGAAAACCTAAAGTGCCAACTGCAAGAGACGACCACTGATCATTTACTTCTATGTCACCAACCACGGAGTTTTCACGCATGCAAGCAGCAGGGCATAATAATTTCACATGTGAAGGCACCTCTGACATTGTCAAGACAATCTGAACAATATATACACAGGTTCGTTCCAGTGCAATACCCAGAAGCCTAATCAGATACCAGCCAGCCATGAGCAAAGTATGCACTGCAGGGTATAAACGTACGCACTGGAACTCAAATCCGAGATGCATTCAACAGGGAATTAAACCCTTGGCACTGTGACATTGACAGCCTCAGGGCGACACTTCACTGACAGATGGATGCTGTTGCTCTTGTGGCAGAGCAAAGCACAGGTGATTCAGCAAGGTGCCCAACACTGCTGGCAGGCGTGCCTGGGCAGGCATAGAGACACACTTGCACAGAGACATATTTGCAGGGCAGTTCCAGTAAACGAGTGTGTCTGAATGCAGAAATATTTCATGGTAAGAGCAGCATTGGGCAGGGCACAAACTCGGCGAGCAAATTAGCATCTACAGATTTGGCATGAACTGGCTCTACACTCAAGATGAGCAGATCAGCACTGAGTTCATCTGCCACATCACCTGCACATGTCAAATGTGAGGGCAGATTCTGCATTGAATTCTCTCAGACAAGCCATCCCAGTGCACAAGCAGCAGCCCACACTATGCAGTGCTTGGATGGACATTGATGCCTACAATTTCATGCAAAGCCAGATCATACAGTGAGTACAAATGATAATGGCGTATGCCAGTCTACACACCTATGGTGACTGACAGAGTATCAGCTTGCTTTTCAAGGATCTCAAAATTGCTGAAAGCTGCTTGCTGAAAATGCCTGCAGTGCAACTTCAAATTAGTATGTGGAGTTACACAGGATCACAACTTGGTTCAGTTGCACTTGATACATTTCATGCTTTCAAGTCTCAAAAGAGAATATATGCAGGGGCAGGGGCAGGAGGGGGGGGATGCATGGTGCAAAGGCTATCTATGCAGCAGCCCCATGCATGACAGTCATGTCAAAAGCTCTTATGCTCACCATACAACAGTGTCTAGCCTTGTCTTCCTGTCTGCATCAGCTAACTTTGTCGCATCAAGTAACACAACTGTCACCTTGCTGCTGCTTGTGTACACAGATTTAGTGGCCGTAGCCAGTGCCTGTCAACTAACGCAGAGCCAGTGTCAGCACGTGCTGGTGGCACAACCACCTTGCATGCAAGACATCATCACCTGCTTGGAACCATCTGACAAGTATGGTGTGGGATCGATCAGCGCTACAACACTATGATGTGATGAAGTCGGCTTTGCCTGCGGCTGTACAAACAATGAAGTCAAGAAGCCCTTTGAGCCTAAGCTAGTGCATGCATAACTGCACCTCAGCACTTTCTGCGGCTGCACGAGGTGCCATGGAATGTCTTGAGCAAGTTTTCGAGTGTGACAGCTGCAGAGATGCAGCATTGCCTTTATGAGCGGTGAGCCTACGTGTCGCAGAGAGCATGCATTGAGTTTTCTCTTGTAGTGTGCAGACTGTTAGCTGCCTGCGCCCCAAGCACCAGTGCCGGGCACAACAAATGTTCGTGCCACTGCTCAACATTAGGAACAGGCGGTTTCAAAATTACAGATGTCGCGTGCTGCTCCCTATGAGGCTAGCGTTACGTTTTACGTCCAGCTGCTTGCCTCATGTGGCCTCCTGGCAGGGCCTGAAAAGGTGGCCGTGTTGCAATATTGTGGCAAAGGAAGGCAGCATGCCAGCTGCTACTCCGGTATGTACCACAGAAGTCGGCATCTCTCGGCAGGTGCTGACTGTGCTGGGTATGATGAACATTGTGGAAGGCTTCACCATGAACGTAATATGGCCTTTTCTTCCCTTCATGGTGGAAGCCTTTGGCGTGGCGACAGAAGACACCGTAGGTTTGTACGTGGGGATCTTGGGTAAGCAAAAAATCAGCTGATGGTTGGGTGGTTCTCCCTGTGAGAGCCGCTACAACTGGTTGGATGTTGCAGGTGCCAGTTACTATCTTGCGGCAACTTGTAGCGCTATCATATGGGGCATTCTGGCAGACAAAGTCGGCAGACGGCCGACCCTGTTAGCTGGCACCTTGGGAACTTGCTGTGCCAATCTGGTCTTTGGCTTTGCACCTACCTACAAGGTTGCTGTGTTTGGCAGGTGCTGCATCCTGCAACGCTACAATGATATCACAGCACACAGGCAATGCAACTACAGCAAGCCCTGCGCAACTAGATCTTGTAATTATACTGTATTTGGACGCTGTAGGGTTCTCAGTGGGCTGCTCAACTCTAACGCAGGCATCAGCAAAACATACCTTGGGGAGTCCTGCACTAAAGAGCAGCAACCTGCTGCCTTTGCCACATTTTGTGTTATGTATGGGCTGGGCTCTGTTATTGCCCCTGCAATTGGTGGCTTTCTTAGGTGAGGCAAATGCGTCAAAGCACTTGAGGGCATTTCTGCAAGTGACACCTTGACCATCTGCTGTTGCGACCAAATTTGTGAAGTGTATAGTGCTTGGACCTATCTCAGCATCTCAAACCTTACAGCCCCGCTGGTATATCTGATGTCACTTATGCTGCCATGCCCGCAGTCAACCAGCAAGCAAGTACCCTGAGTCCTTCAGTGCAGCTGGGATCTTTGGGAAGTTCCCTTTTGCACTTCCTACCATTATTGCAGCCTTCCTCAGCCTTGTTGGTAAGTGGACTAATTCCTCAGCACGGTCCTCAAGTGCTGCAGCCTGGCAGCACCCTTCTGCACATGCCTATGGCGCAACGCAATCACATGTCCAAGTCCAGAGACATCTGTGTTCAGAATGCATGTAGACATGTACAAGCTTTACAATGGACAAGCATATTGGGAAGTCCAATATCCGTTCACAGCCTTTCATGTCTACTTGCAACTTTCACATGTCATGTAGCTCACATTTAATTACAGCATTTGGGCCATGAGACCTACATAGGTGAAGGGTTTTATATTGCTTCCACAGGCTCATGCTTGTGTCTGAACTGACCCACCCTTGCCTTGCAGCATTCTCAGCAGGCTTCTTCTTCCTTCCTGAGACCAAAGCCTACACCCGCCACAAGCTAGCGCAGCAAGCTCATCCCTCAGAGTCTCGTGGCCTAGTCTCGCGCTCAGCCTCAGTCAATGGCTTTGACTCTGAGCACCCGAGGCGCAGTGTTTTTGGGTCCTTCTCCTCTCACAAGAAAGAGACTGGCATCTTCAGGGCGCACATGATTGTGTCGCCGTTAGTGGCGTGGCATGAGGTCAATGACATGTGGCATGAGCTGAAGGACATCGTGACGCATACACTGTCACGCAGCACCAGTTATGCTAGGTACGGCCCCTCATGCTTCCCTTGGGTTTTCAGTATGATTGCATGCTTCTTAGTCTAATGCTGACATTCATAGTGATTGTGTTTTATCAGCCACAGGCAGTGTCACCCATGCCTTGCCATGCGTTTGAGAAGAGCTACAAACACAAGCAGTGCATTGAAATGTCAAACATGTTCAATGGTGATCTGCTTGCTAGTATAAACTGTCACGTACCAGAAGCCAAATCTCAAGCAAAAGATGAAGCAAGGTATAAGGTTGGTTCATCTGCGCATCGCCCCTTGCTGTTGCAACTGAGTGACAGGCCTGGCACTACTGAAGGACATTGAGATGATAACAGCCTCTTTGCACTTCAATGTGGACGTCTTGTCATGTCAAAAAACATAATGGGTAGTTGCTTTGCAGACTGCCTGAGCTTTCGTCACTGAGGGACAGGGAGCATTTGTCTTCTTCTCAGCTGCACCATCCTCAGGCTTCACACCCTTCTCAGCACATGCAGCAACCACAGGGTGATCAGCTGGTGCAGAAGCTGCAGCAGAAGCTGCAAGGGCAGGAGGATATCAGTGGTCCTAGAAGTTGTGCAGCATCTATAGACACAGCCCTTGCAGCAAGTCAGCCTCACACAGACCACCACTCGGACAGGCGGCATCACAAGGCTTCGCATGCACACTTTGCAGATGATGACAGCAATGCGCTAGACACTGGTGTTACTGAGCGTGGCGAGAGCATTACAGCAGTCAGGGGTGCAGCCAAAGGGGAGGGGGTTGGCCATGCAGAGGGCATTTTCTGGAAAAAGCTGGATGCTGAGAGCAGTTCCACAGCTGCGACAGGTTGGTGTGCATAAATGCACAACAAGCATTAAAAGCAAACGGTGTAACACAGGATTGGCATATACAGCCAATTCTGCTGGGTGTCCCCTTGCCCAGCAATTGCTACCATGGTCTGCTGAAACCTCTGTGCTATGCGTGAAACCATGAATGCTTGTTGTTAATATTGTGGAAAGGCTAGCCTATACATTATCAAGTCTGCAGCGCAGTGCATGCTCTGATCGTTGCAAATTGCCTGTCTTTCTTCAAGGTCTTGCAGTGATTGGCATCATTTGCTCTATACATGCAGCCACCAATGCTTCTGGCATTCAAGTATGCGAACAGGCGCAGGCATGTTCTGCGAGATACTACTGATGCCTATTGCAACACCTCTACCTGTAGTAGGGGTAGTACACAAGTGCAGGTACTTCTGCAGGAGTAGGAGGCGCACCTGTCAAAGACTCTGTCAAAGCTGCACTGGGGCAAAAGGCCATCATGACACCGGGCACTTCCACGCACACCCCCTCTGCAGAAGCAAGGGTGCAGTTTTGGGTAGAGCCTGGGCTGGAGGACCCAACCGTTCAGGAGAGACTGCAGCTTGCTTGGGCTGCTGTTCTGAGTCCTACTGGTAGGAACACAATCATTGTCTCATCATGAGATCCCATCATTGCATGCAGGCTTGTGTTTTGTCCTTGGAATGCAGGTGTAATGTTACTTTGGTGTCGAAGGTATAAACGGCATGCAATTGCCATGCAGTAGGCATCTACAGGTCGAGACCCCGACCCAAAGTCATACTATGCCTGCTGTTGCTATGACTTGACTTATTTCTCGACAAAAGTCTGCCCTGCCTTGGCTCCGCCCTAGCTCTGCCTGCCTCGGCCCTCAACCCTGTCTGAGCTTTGCCTTTTCACTCCTTGACCTGTCTGCCACCAAACAGCAACAGCAGGACGCAGCAGACCATTCTGGTTACAGAGCATGCTGCTACAAACTGATATGCAAACAACCACCAAGTTTCCTTGTTGCTGCTGCAGGCCGTGCAGTGTTGACATACCTGATCATGGGAGGCATTGGCACGCTCTATGACGAGCTGCTGCCCATCTTTTGCAGCGAAGATCTGGAGCACGGCGGCTTGGGGATGAGCAGCGGTCAGATAGGCCAGATCTTGATGGTCTGTGGTTGCGCCCTCATGCTATTTCAGATGTTTGGCTACAGCAAGCTGAGCAAGGCGCTGGGACCGCTGCGCCTGCTGAGGATTGCCTGCTGGGGCCATATGATCATGATGCTGCTGCCGGCCTTTGGCACCACGGTGAGCTGCGACTAAGCCAGACATGCGCTCTGTGGAGCTGTGAGTATTGCTAAACAGCAGGTGCAAGGCGCAATATGCGGCTGTGAGCCCTGATCAGGATGTGGCTGCTATGCGATACTCCAAAGATGCAAATCAAATGCATGATCTAAACAGTCGAGTGTTATATTGTCACAGGTTGATCAGACAGCAATGTGTGGCTGTAATGACCCTACAACGGAGGCAGCTTGGAATAGTGAAAGGCAGCGTAGCTTGCACTGCCTATCATGGTCATTTGCCTTGTTGTTTTCTCCCTTGATGAGCAAGCACTGCTCAGCTTCAAAAAAATCCAACAGAGTACTGCTCACACCACATTACATTCATGCAAGCTGCCAGGGAGCATGCTCAAGGCTGTCAATGATTTTACAGAATCCTGCATAAACAGCTTACAGTACATGCATGCATATGTGATATCCAGTCACAAAGATGGGTCAGACAGTCAAGTCATTTTGCCCAGGTGGTAAGCGTGACAGGATCTGGGAGTTGGGCACTGTGGACATACATGACCATGGCCCAAGTGTACAAGGCAATCATCACTGGCTTGTGTTTCACCAGTGTCTTCATCTGTATCAGCAACTCTGCTCCAAATGCAAAGAAGGTCAGCCTGAGGCTCATATCATGTCTATGCATAGTGATGGCGTGCACACTGTGTCATGCAACTTTGGACTGATCGTATGTGAAGCTGGCACTGCTGGCTATGCCAGTTGTATATTGCAACATGGAGGTGCAGTCATGCATTGGTGGCACACAGTGACAAGGGAACTTGCACCGTGCAAGCGTCTCAAACAAGTTGGCAATGAATGCTCCAAACCTCCACAAACATTACAACTTCTTGTGGGACGAAGTGGTCTGTTCTTTTTGTTGCTGCCACCCTTGGCAACGCAGTCAGCAACATTTTTTGATCATGCAAGTTGGCATATTGGGAAACAGATTGGACTATGAACAGGCTTTGAAAACTACAGCAGCTGTCCAGAGCAATTTCATAACAGTTTGACACAGCATCACCCCTGAAAGGCGGGTTTGGTGTGCAAGGCTTGGTCCCATAACAGCTTGACACAGCAGCACCCCCCACAAGTCTTTTGTTGTGTGCAGGGCTTGGTGAATGGGGTGTCTATGTCTGGTGTGGCTTTGGTGCGGTCTGTGACTCCTGTAGCCGGCGGTGCAATGTGGGATTGGTCTGTCACTATGGACTTCTCCCTTCACACTTTTGTGCCCTTTTTCATCATGGCATGTGTCTCAGTTGGGCTAGGGCTGTTGTCATCACTTCCCAAGGAGCTGGAAACGCCCTACCCTGATCTAGATGGCCCCGTTGACAATGCTGCGGCTGCTGCTCATTGATCCAATTGTCTTGAATGACGCAAATCGCTTCAGGAAGCAAATTGGTTCAGGAAGTTGTTTTGTTTGGTGTGCGTGCTTGATCAACAGCCATGGGTCAGTTTATACCTAAACCATAGGGACCTTCTGCTGACATGCTTGGGTTGTCGCAATTACCATAATATTATGTATTAGTACACCGTGATGTCACACTGCCAAGCTATCTCCCACTGCAATATCTCTGTCTGCAACTGCATCATGATAATTGCACTTTAACTGTACTAGTACAGTATCGCCTAGTACAGTGACACTACTCGTTTGACTGTGGGATTGATGATAACATTCCCGAAAGCATGATGCAGCACCTGATGCATGTTGGCTGACATCAGCTGCAGAGAGAAAAGTCACCACACCAGAACTTGCATGCTTTCCACGCATAGCACAACCATGTTCAGGCAGGCATGCAGGGCAGAGCCAAACATCATAAGGGCTTGAGCTCATTGACACTTGCTCCGTCAAGCAACCATCATGTCTACGCAGCCACAGCAATAAGCACATATGCAGCTCAATCACAGCTGCAAGCAGCATGCGACAGCAGTAAGCAATTGTTTTGCATGACAGTTAGCCACAGCTGTAGATGACAAACTCACAGAAACATGGACTTGCTGGGCTCCTCAAAAACATGCCTCCAGACCATTTAATGTTCACTAGCACAGCCTCAATCTCAACTGAACATGAAAGTCAGCTCTGATGTGTAAAACATTGGATGGTTGATTGGTTGCACTGATGGATATACTCAGCATTGTGTTGATTTTGCAGGCAGTTATTGAGCTGAGTAAGGTGGCACGTGAAGCACGCGCAGACATGGCATTAGCAAGCTTTTCCAGGGTTTCCTGAGGCTCTGCCACAATTATTGGCGATAAATCAATATGCCACGGTCTGCTACTTTTCTCAAACGATGATAGCGTTGTATTCATATTCAGTTCCAGTATCACAACACACATGGTCAGACCTGCTACGACGCCGCAATACACGTTCAAGGTCGAATAGCAGCATTTCAGCCAGACCCAGTGACGTCAATGTTGACTGTACTTGGAAGCGATAGCGCACAGGAAGCAGAAAACGCCCGATTCCAACCTGACATCTGAGAAAACATGCAAAACTTTCAGCTGCTGCCAGGCGCAAACTTTGCGCTCTTTGAAAGTGCCCACAATGCAAAGTGAATAGATCATCACTTCAGATCAGACCAGCAGTTGCGCGCGACACCGGGCATCGGCGACAACAGCGAGTCGCAAAGCCCGTGAACAAGAGGAGAGGCGTGTTCAATTTGAATTGACCGAACCGCCCTTGTACAGGCGTCCCTTCAAACTTGCAAAACCGCCAACTATAAACGCCAAGACGCAGCCACTGGCCCACTGCTGTTGACCTTTCATCGTTCTCGGCTTTCGTCTGCCCCCTTAGCCTTTGCTCTTCCATTTCTGCTTCGCTGTTTAGCAGTGCTTCTGCCTTATTTGACGATTATCAGCGTAAAACATGTCGTGCAGTCACTTCCTCACATGGTGCATCTGGCTAGTGGTCGGCTGTTGTGGAGCGCTTCCCATAGTGTACCTAGACAATGGCGCTGCTAAAATGCATGCTTCTGTTAAGCTTGCTGACTGGAGCAACAGCTTGGTCAACCACGTCAGCCTTCTTGACAACAAGGGTCCAGAGCTGACCGTTATTACCCTGGAGAGTTTCTCACTCGTATTTTTGGGTAAGCAGACGCAATTTACTTCAGGGCTGTTTTGGGTTGACCGTGTAGCTTGCTTTTCACCTGTGTCACCTGGTGGCACAGCTTTTAACGCGTGGCTTTGGTCTAATGATTTTACGATGCCATGCAGTTGTGTCTGGACTGGGTGTCGCTGCTTTGATCCTTTTGGAACACTATCATACTACCCAGTGGGTGCAAAAGCTTCAAAGACAGAGAGCAAGAAAGGTCAAGGATGCCTTGACAGCTCGAGGTTGCCGATCCCGACACTCTGCTCATCCAGACAAATTATTGTCACAGTCAAGTCACCCTCTGCCTCCACCCTCTTGCTGGATTCCAGCTGCCATTCTTGCCAGTCTTGCGCTTCTTTGCCTTTCTTCCCCAATGCTCCCAATGGGCCCCATTGCCAATCTTCCTGAAGCCCTCCACCACCCTGCTACCACACTGAACCTGCCACCCTTTTACCAGCCCACACACCCCCAGTGGGCCGAGCCTACCAAGCGCGATCATGTTCACTGGTTGGAAGACTTTGCATCTGCTGTGTCTACTTCCGTCAGAGCTTCTCGGGAGTTCTGGACCCTGCAGCTGCCCGCTGTACCTAACAGTGAGAAGCAGCAGCAGCATCCCAGAACAAGCTCGACGCTCTCAGCAGACCACTATCTGCATTGGACGTGGCCCAACGCAACATGCCCAGACCCACGCTATGGTAGTGACACACACTACCTTGACCACAGCTTGCCAAAAAGCAGAGAATGTTCAGATATGTTGCTTGGCTCTGTCCGCCTGTGCATGGGCGCTGTGTGGCGAGCAACCTCAGCAGCAGCTCCCATCAAGCCTGCATCCAAGCCAATACCAGTGCCACTATTCAGCGATCTAGCACTGAGCACTTTGCCAGCAGATCCAACACCAGCGCCTGCACCAGCTGTGGTATTCGATGACTCAGACCAGCCTGCAGCGACAGACACCACTGCTGTGGCAGCTGTGGCAATCTACAGACCTTACCACGCTGTGGGGACCTGTCACATTACAGGCCTGCCCACAGCTGTGATACAGCTTTCTGCCTCTTCACCTGCATGGCAGTTTGCTACAAGTGCTGCTGAGATGTCCACAGCAGTGGCAGTGTATCAGTCAACACAGCAGCCAATGACATCCTGGGCCAATGCCTTCCAGCCCTTTACCAGCGGTGGGTCCACTTTAATGCTCTCCAAACTTTTTGTGGAGAGCCTGATCCCTACCACCAGAAATATCAGACACCGTCCAGAGACACAAGGCCAACCCATTACTATGATCTTTACCGGCCACCGTATGACAACAACTACAATTGGAACCAACATGTCAACAGGTATGCACACCACACATGCCAGTGCAAAGTCTGTGACCATTGCATCTAGCTGGGGCTTTCACATACATTCACCCCTTGCCGCCTTGCTGTTCGGCTCAACGTTTTCAAGCTTTCTTGTGAGCATTTGCTGACAGTGACTGACGTAAAAAGTATGTGTGCGTGAGTGTTTATGTCTGTGCATATGTGTGTGTGCGTGCGTGCGTGTGTGTGCGTGTGTGTGTGTGTGTGTGTGTTTTCTGTAGATCCATGTGTGCATGAAATCAACTATGTGTATGTCAGCCAAAAAACATGGCAGAGGCACTCATGTTCGCAGACCTGAGACAGTCAGACACCCAAGCGGGCTGGCTGGCAAGACGGAGCCTCACAAAGCGCATTGTCCGCTTCTTCTGTCAGCTGGCCTTGTTGTCCCTGCTCTTCCTTGTGCTCGCATGTAAGTTGTTGCCCAATGGTCCAATCTTTCTTTGCTTCGGCGTCCTCGCTTTGCTAAGAAGCATTGCAGTGTTTGTACACTGACGTGCTATCACAGTGTTTTTGCATTGCTGCCTTTGATCTATCAGGATTGCCGTCACCAGAGGTTGTCTGTTGTGTTGGTTCTTCTGATGCTCAGCTGAATGAGCTAACCAGCTGGCATCCCTTGCTCTGTTGTCAGCTTTCGCACAACATTGATGTCTGTGCTTGCAGGCTTCAGATTTGTAGATCCGCTCACCGGTTTGAACTTTGAGCAGTCTCTGTGCACAGTGGAGTGGCAAGTGATTGAGTGTGGCATGACAAATGCCAGGACCAAGCGGGGGCACACAGCTCAGTGCAAGAGCAAGCCACAGCAGTTAACAGACCGCAAAGCCTGTGGTATCAGGGCCTTTGCAAAGCCAAAGCCTTTCCAGATTGGTGTGTCCACTCCCTCGGTACCCGTTGTTGTACCTCCAAATAGCAACAGTCAGCAGCCCCAGGAGCAGCATTTTAATATTGACGCCTTCAGCTCTGGCAATAACAGGACTACATGCACCAAAAAGCAGCGGCTCAAGCACAAAATAAAGGCAGTCAAAACCGGTTTGTTCAGGAAGATGTGTTGTAGCATTAAGGCGCTTGATTAGATACCTTGATGTTTCAGTGTATGATGTGTAATTTCAAGGGACCTGTTGGTGCAGAGTTGATCAGTTGCTGTGATCATGCAGTAGTGTCTTGTTGCTGTTGGTCAACCTTCAAGGATTACAACTTTTGAGAAATTGTACAGCATTGAGTACTACTCAACCCTATGTGGTGTTGCAACTACCATCGGTACATATATGAAGAAATGGAAATTTTATGACTATGATATCAGTTGCAGCTAAGGTGCAGTGTTGTTTACAGCTTGGAAACACTCAAATTGACAATATCTGATGTTGCAATTGCGTTGTAACAATATAACCATGCCTTGAGCCATGCGCTTGTTGATATTCGCAAGACTTGCTGGCCATAACCTTTTCCTCTCAGTTGCCTGTGGCAGTCTAACAGGTTTGGTTGGTACAAAGCTGCAAAGGAGAAATTACAAATTTGCCGCAAATATGCAGTGCATGACCAACTGCTCTTCCTCCTGTGTCAGGACTCTTTGGTATACAGTGCAGCCTGGTACTCACAACTGATGTTTATATCATTTCTGAAGCGATCCAAGGGTATTGTGTGTGAGCAGGAGCTTGATAGATTGCGCTGGAGCGTGATGCAGTGTACCAAAGAATGTGTGACAGGCTTTTTCCAGTCTGCTTTTACAGCTAATATTGTATTAAATTTTAACATGTGACATCCGACGCTCACACTCAAACACATGATACACGTTACACCTCACAGGATCTTTCACCACAATGGAAAGACGTTGAAGCTTCCAAAAATCCAGCGTTCACATAAAGCTCGAATACACAAACCAAAGTAACTCCCAATCTGCCTGTTGAGATGACGCTGACCAAAAGCATGTGATACGAGCACTGCACCCCATAAACGGCATGTCCTCCAGCAGCAATATGGCGCCTATGCTGTTTCCCTTACTCAGCAGAAGAACCTATCTCAGATATATGGTGTCTATGCTTCAGCAGAAGATGGGGCACTCAGAGCTTGCAGAGATAGAGCTTGCATGACGTCCGCGGTCTTGCCTGTGGTCAGTTGTCTGCAAGGTTCAAGGAATCGTGTGTAGCAGATTTGAGGAGGGGGTGCTGCTCTCCTTGTGTAGCATCAGAACAGTGCACATGACTGACCACATGGATGCTGTGCCTTGATGGCACATGGACTAAGCATTGACATGCAAGCTAGTTGGGGATGGCCTGAGATGGATTAGAAATGGTCCATGGGGCGGGAGAAAGGGGGGGGAGAGGGAGGGCGGGGATGGGGAGGGGAGGCGTGGCTGGTATGGCAGGCAGGAGAGCAACAAGACAAAGATGATGGCGGCACTGCTGGTGTCATAAGGGGGGGGGGGGGGACGGTTATGAACTTGCTGTGGGGGGGCGAGGGGGGCACGGGGGGGGGGGGGGGTTTGGGGCAGCCATGGCTGATATGGCAGGGAAGAGAGCCATACAATCAAGACAAAGGCAGCACCTGCTGGTATCAAGAAAGGCTGAACAAGAGCAGGGGACAGGGATCCAAGCAAAGGGGGGACGACAGGGGGAGGGGGAGCTTGAGCAAGGCTCCCATGCAAGAATGCAGCCATGTAGTGCAGACACAAGTAATGCTTGCTGATCTCTTGAGCACCAAGAAACAGGGGCGCTCTTTAGCTCCAAGTATGCTTGTCGACAGCTGCATCATGTGATCACTCATGCAAGACTGCATTACTCTGTTATCCTTTCAGCCATTGCTGTACCAGCAATTCACTCTCAATGCCTTTTCCTGCTGCACTGCACAGAGCTGAAGGTAGGCAATCAATTGTCATCACATGAAATAGATTGCTGGCCAACACAACAGCTGGTGGACAGAGATCACACCAAAGCAGGCTTGCAAGCATACAACACATTGTGTCGATGCAGACTCAAAGCAGTCTTAAACACTGCTCTGATGCACAGAGACCTTGCAGTCCTGTCCAGTTGGCTAAAGCAATCATCCCAAGTTGAGCAATTTGAATGAGGGTTCAGGCGTCTGTTTCTCATTGTGTGTGCGTCAACAACCAAGATGTGCATGTGCAACCAAAGGACTGACCTAGTGAGCATTGTGCACAGCTGGATTACTCAGCAGTATGAGTAAGCTGGGGGGGGCAAGGCTGGTCGTTCGGAAGCACAGCTGCCAATCCCTGCTCAAGCTGGCCCTGGTGGCCTTTTAATTTTCGCTTCAACATGTGAGTATTCATAACCTGTTCTTCCTCTGCTTTTTGTGCTGAAGCAGCATGGGTGCAGGTTAAGAGAATGGTAGTTCATGCAGACTTCTACAATGCCACCAGAGCACTGCTAGATTGGCCACAATCACCTTCATTTGCAGGCTTAGTTCAGCACAGTCTACCTAGTCAACAACAAGTCACCAGGCATCTGCAACCTCCTGCCAGAAATGCTCAAGTACGGCGGCGATGAAGTGCATCCAGCAATGCACCGGCTCATTCTCGGCATTTGGTGCTCCCCGAGACTTCAAGCAGGACATCCTGATTCCTATTCCTAAAAGGGTGACAGCTCGCTTTGCACCAATTACAGGACGATTGCCTTGCAGAGCATTGCAGCCAAAGCATATGCCAGTGTCTTGAGGGCACGCCTTTGCCAACACCTTAGTGACCAGCTTCTTGAGCAGCAGTATGGTTTCAGGCCTGATCGCAGCTGCACAGATGCTCTCTTCAGCTTGCGGCTGCTATGTGAGTCAGCATACAACAAGCACAGGACGCTCTTCCTGTGCGTGCTAGACATGAACAAAGCCTTCGACTCAGTGGACAGGGATATGGCTTGGCATGTTTTACTGAGCAGAGGGGTCCCTGCAAAGCTGGTTGCACAGACCTTTGCGCAGATCACAAAGCCATCATCAGAGCAGAGCTGGACTCACATCCAGTTCCCACCAACATTGGCTCCAAACAACGTTGCAATCTTGCACCTGATCTCTTCGCAATCACCCTAGACACCATAGTGCGGCAGTTGGTGCCACAACTTCGGCAACTTGGGGTCACCATCAGCTACAAGTTGGATGGACGGATCATGCACAGTCGGAACAGGTAGGAACCCCTCTGAAGAGGAGTTGATGTTGATCTTGTTGTATGCTGATGACATCTCATTGGTCTGTGATGACATTGCCAATCTGCGCACAGCTGTCACTTTGATGAACCTGCTTTTTCACAGTGCGGCTTGACCATCAGCACCCAAGGTGCTGGTTGTGGGCCATAATGCTGAACATCAAGCTGCCAATGCAAGCATTTGTATACAGGGTGACAAGCTAGAAGTGGTTTCATTTTTCAAGTACTTAGGCAGTATCTTCATGATCACTGCTGACGCTACATTTGATGCTGAAGTGCGACACCGTATTGCTGCAGCTAATGTTGCTTTTGTTTGTTTGCGCAAGGCCAAGGGCTTTGTCACGTTACACCCAAGTTCAGTTTTTCCAGTCTGTTGTCATTTCAGTTCTGTTGTATGGGGCAGAGACATGGACCCTACTCAACAAGCATTGTGCAGCTTTTTGTGACTTTTTGATGAGTTGTCTGAGGCACATTTGTGGCATATCTTTGAAGGACCACATCTCAAATGCAGCCATGTTGTCAATGTGTCAAACATGCTCCATGGACTCCCAGCTAAGGAGCAAGAGGCTTAGGTGGTATGGACATATTTGCAGGATGCTACACAGTAGATTGCCTAAGGTCATGCTGTTTGGTCCAGTCAAAGGTTCACACCCACCAGGTCGACCTAAAAAGATCTGGTTGCCTTGTCAACAGTTGGCCATTAAACGCCCTTACCGTGACGCTCAAGACAAGCCAGCCTGGCGAGACATGACTTGTGCCACACACACCTAGCACTTTTGCTGGAAAGCGTAATCAATTATTATTATTATTGTAATTTACCTAGTGTGCGCGCTGATGCTGACGCTGAGCTGAATGCTTTTCTCAACCACGTTGTGTTTACTCTTATGGTCCACGTGTGTTTTGCCTATGCTGTGGGCGTTCACTTTTCTGTGATCTGATCAGATGTCATCCTCTAATATCTGATGGATGCTGCAAGTCCCAGGAGGATGTCAGTTTCTGACACGCCAGTTGGCGGCAAGACGTCTGTTGTCGGTACTGCAGTGCACGTCGATGTTCGCAATTCAGCCAGTGGTAGGCGGGAGCGATTGCAGGTGGGATTGGGCAGACGACTTCGCCTCGCTTGAACATCAGTTTAAAGCTGCAGCAACAGCAGCCACTGAAAATCAAGCTTCAGGCGCATGCAGCCATGCCCGCAATGATATACCGTAACGCGGATCGACGCGTCGGTTCGACCACTCCGTTACGTAACCCTGGGCTGCGGCCCAGCAGCTAATGCTAACTTTCCAGGTCTGCTTCGCTCCTGCGCTCCTACCGCTCATCCAAGACAGTCTGCACCGCGTCAGGCGCTGCTAGCGGTCAGTACGCGCAGCACAGCTGCTTTCTGGCGTTCACTTCTTGCCAAAATGGGCCTAAGCTCTGCAAATCAGCTTCTTTGTGCTTGCTCCAACAGCGGCATAATCGCTCGCACAGCCAGGAAATTGTCAAGCAAGCCGTACTCCATCAGAATGTGCTGCAGCTTCAGCCCTGACGCCTCTGCAAGATCTTTGGGTCAAAGCTGCACATCTGCTGGCAGTCAGGAGGGCATGTAGCCCTAAATGCATGAAATGGAGCACATAAATATTGATGGCCCCCTATCTGGCAGGAGTGCTGGGTCGAAACCCTTCCACGTGATGGGCCGAATGCAACAAGCACTCATGCAGAAGCTCAGACCCATGCAGCAGCGTTTGCTGCAGCATGTCACGCTCCAAAATGACATTCTGAGCTAACACTCCAGGTGTGCTCTACAGCTAATTGTCTGCCCAATGTACACTTCGACTATGCATCAAACAGCGCTGCCACACTTGTGAGCCATATGTGGCACGATAGACGTTGCACTCAGGTCGATCAGGTGCTTGTGTTCCCTCAAGTGCAAGACTAAGTCTTGCAGCTGCTGTGACCTGCAACATAGTTCAGTGTTGTCATTTGTGATCTTGATCTGACGTCCAAACATAAGTACAACAGCCTGAATGCATGCCAGCGCCTTTGACGGCATGTACCATTCTGCAATATGAGCTATGCTCAATCATCAGCTGAACGCACTGCACTTGGGCACTTCATAGATTGTAGAGCAGCCACAAGCCAGCGCAAAGCTCAACTGTCAGACCACACTTTGCTGCAACAGCTGTGTAGTCAGCAGATGCTGATACTGCCGAGCATGCAAGGCTCTGACAGAGCTGTTTCATCATTGTAGCACACACCTGCAGTCATAAGCCATGACATCAGCTATTGTATTTGACCAGTGAGACTGAAAGTATTCACACAGCACAAACATCGGCAGCAGCTGACAAATGCTGAACATCTGAGCAACTCTCTGACAGCTGAGCAGCGTTGCACAGCATAGAGTGCTATGATGCAGTCAGACTATCACAAGGCATG
This sequence comes from Asterella californica, assembly GCA_036924285.1. Taxonomy (NCBI): domain Eukaryota; kingdom Viridiplantae; phylum Streptophyta; class Marchantiopsida; order Marchantiales; family Aytoniaceae; genus Asterella; species Asterella californica. Next base: position 2,680 of record JAYKYS010000159.1, on the reverse strand, counting down.
ACTTGTGGTTGTAGCAGGACGTGCACTGTTCTCATGTGGGATGAGCTGACTTGGGCTGGATGTGATGCAATACGCATGTCACATGTGCAAGACTGAGTCGACTTGATTTGCATGCTGTGATAGCTTGCTTATGCACTTGATCACTTCCACCAGTGTGGCATTTTCAGCAAGTAAATTGCCACAAAATGTTTGTGTAAACTTACCTAGCTAGTGAGTCAACAAAGAAGGCTGCTGCGTGCACGACGTTGCACCTCCAGCAGCTTGAGTCTGCCACATTGTTAAAGTTGCTTGTTAACTGCTTGTCCAGCCAGTGAAAGCACTGCGCGCTGGCTTTGCACTTGGCAAGACCATGACATTGTTTGTTAGCATTGCAGTGTGTCACAGTGTTGTTCAGGAAGCATTAGGTGGAGCAGCACAACCCACAGCCAACCATCTTGACAGCAAGACAGCTCATAACACATCATTTGCAGAATTGTGAACCCACGACACCGCGGCACAGCACATGGACAGCAGCGCATCAGCATGCGTTGTATCAATGAATCACGACTGATCTTGTCCCAAGACCACTTGTTCTGCCTGCCAGACCAGCTTGGTGTTGAACCACTGCTGGCCATTTGTCCACGCCCACTCAAGGCATTGGCGCTGCCTGTCATTGTGGAGGGGGGTTGTGGTGCCGCTGCATGTGCAAATATGTATGCACTGCCATTGCGAGGTCTGTCAGTGTTGTATGACCCCAAGCCTAAGGCAATAGGCTCCACTTTTGCAAATGTCCATGGGGTTGGCAATGATGATGTCAGGGAGGGGTAAGTCTTGTGGCGCCCTGCAAATGCAAGTCGTTCACAGCAGACAATGGCGACCTTGTTGCCTGGCGGTGATCTGATCACCGTGTAAGCAGACATGTACATGGATGAAACAGTACATTGACTTGCAAATGCCAGGCAAATGATTGACGGTCATGCTTCATCTTCGATCATGGCAGCAACTGCTGTTCTCCACTTGGTCCAGGTCTCTGACTTCATCAGGTCCACGAGGGGCTGATGCAGCGTAGTGCCGCAGCTGTGACAAGGACAAGGATGACCAGAAAGCTGCCTCATCGGAGATTGGTGCTGCAGGGCTTCTGAATTCTGGGCTTCCTGCTGCATGCAGCCCTGGGAAGGCCATCATGACACATTTTGGTCTCTCATTTTGCCAGCACAAACAGTCAACACTGTGCACAATGCCTGCTGCACACGACACATCTGTGCCGATAGTCTGTGATTTCCGTGAAAGCAAACATCATGAGAAGCAAGGCAGCAGCTCACCTGCATTTGCCTCTTGCAAGCCTTGACCAGCAGCCTTGTCAGCATGTGCCTTGCTTGACAACAAGTCTATTGATGCATTAGCTGCTGTCTGGGATGGGCTCTTCAATGAAAAGAGTTGCTTCATGGGCCAGAAAGGCATTTTGCTTGATTTGGAAGGAACCAGCCTGCCAAAAAAGGAAGCAGGAGAGACAACACTCTGATGCATGCACTTCATTGTTGACATGCAAAACTCAGACAATTTGACCAGAAGCTGACAGGTCTGCAATCTCAGGCTGACAATATACTGACTTGTCTGAGAGATCTGAATGACGCTGTAAATGCCCCTGCCATTGTGTGACAAATGACAGCATGAGGGTGAGGGCAGACCTTGTTTTCTACCTCAATTATTGCTTGGAGGGGAGCAGCTGTCACTTTAGGAGGAGCTGGGCCTTCACTGTCATACCTCAGATCTGCAGCAACAGGGTCAGTCCTTGTACAGAACTATGTTTTGCACAAGAGCAATGGTGAGCAGCAGAGGAAGTAAGCCAACTATTTTGCAGCCAGCAAAAAGTGTGTGTGCCATGATATACAGCACTAAAGCATACCCTTTCTGCCAGCGCTTCTTTGCATGGCGTGTATGGGCGACAGAAGTGTCTTGAAATTAACTGCAAGCAACATCAGCTCAGCTGGTAACAGGCAAAAGCAACTTGTTCCTGTCACACGAGTGCTGGTGACTCAACAGCTAGTACTGGAACTGAGGTCCCACTGTGCTGTCGTCAGTCTGAAGCACAAATACCTTCGGGAGGACTCAGCAAGTCAATGACTTGCGGTAGCTGTCCTTTTTTGACCTGCGCTTCCTGGTGAGCACTGTGCTGAGTGTTGACTGGCGAGTCGCCAGTTAAGATGGGCGACATCTCTCGCTTACGCTTCACCTTGTCTAGCCTGCAAGCCAGCAGACCATATCTGCACAACAGAAACCTTCCTATCCGACATCTAAACAGCGTGCGAAGCGGATGGAACGCACGTTGACCACAGATCACAGAGCACAGCTGGCAGTTTTCCGTGACCTGCGTCCATTTCACGCTTCACTACAATCAGGTCGTGTCCACTTGTGCGGTACAGCAAGATTTGCGCTGTCTGAGTGCCGCTGAGCGCTGAAATTAAAGCTTGCGACGTTTGACCTTGGAGCCATCTGCGGTAAGGGTTACGTAACGGAGTGGTCGAACCGACGCGTCGATCCGCGTTACGGTATCGCAATGATGTGTTTAATCGAACGGATGTAAACTGAATTACGTTGATTTTGCTTTGTGGCATGATGGACCCGCCGAGATGAATTTGATGCACACACAATATCGGCAACAGCCAGGATTAGCTCATTCAATAAGTGCAACGGCATTCTC
>JAYKYS010000158.1:57500-63039 GCA_036924285.1 Asterella californica | reverse complement strand
CAAGACACTTTATTTTAGAGGTTCAGAGTCTTAGATTAATTTTCATAAGAAAGTGATATTGGCTTCTGAATTATTTTAGTGATAATAGATATAGTTAGTTCATCATGTGAATGTGTTCAACTCAGAATCAACTGTAATCACTTTTTAGAGGTTCAGAGTCTTAGATCAGTTTTCATCAGAAACTGACTTTGGCTTCTAAATTATTTTAATTGCAGTTGAATAAACAATGGATAGTACAGTATGTTGTTAAGCTGTCACTTGGATTCTATATTTGATCAACTGAGGAACCCTAAACAAAAGAGGGAGAGCTGTGCGCAAAGTCCTGATCAAAACTAATCGCTATAGAGGATGATCGAGTAATCCAAAACTATATGATCACGATAATCATTTATTAAGTACATATGATTCATGACATAGTGAGTGTGAAGTGTACATATGATGGGATATTACAAATGAGTATCCATGAAAATAGTTTCTATAAAACAAATGAGCTCCAAACTGTATATATGTGATATTGATTGAAATAAACTGAAGGTGAGAAATTCAGATATAGATCCTTGAAGGGTCTAACAACTACGTGTGCTAACCACATGCAAAGTATAGAAATGATACAACCGGCAGATTTACATATACGCGGAAAGAAGCAAAGAAGGACCAAGTTTGTTCTTAAGAAAAGTTAAACCCTCCACCATCAATTTTTTGCTCACACTTTTTATGAAGGGGTGTTAAGTGACATTTGAAACGTAATATGCAAACATGATAAACTCTTTGACAATTGCGGATACATGTATTTTAAGTACACAAGTAGTAAATAGGTGTAAATAGAACAAAGAAAAGATTAAATACAACAACTTACATGGAGTAATGGAAAAAGTGTCCAATATTTGGGTTTATTATGTATATCTAATGGGTTGCTATGAAAGACTAATGGGTTAAAGAGATCGAAGTTACATAGAGTAATGAAAGAAGTACTACGGTATTTGGATGTATTATGAATAAGTAATGGGTTACTTAGATCGAAATGATATAGGGTAATGGAAGAAGTATTACGGTCTTTGGATGTATTATGAATAAGTAGTGGGTGACATAGATCAACGTCACATAGAGTAACGAAAGAAGTACTACGGTATTTGGATTTATTATGATAAACTAATGGGTTCCATATTCAAGGTTATTTCATGGGGGAAGAAAGAAAAACAGACAACATACATACGAGCAATTAATTTATTCGGTGCCAAAGAATCAATTCACGTCCAAAAAGGAAAAGAACATACGAGTAATTAATCAGTTTAGTGCCTGGTAGCGTAATATATTTGTTCGATTGCCAAAGAATTAATTCGTAAAAAAAGGAAAAAAGAATTGGATGCAGCACCGGGACTTCCCGGGAGGTCACCCATCCCAGTACTATTCCGGCCCAAGGGCATTTAACTGCAGAGTTCTGATGGGATCTGGTGGCGTGGCCCTGGTATGACCGCATCACGCTTCAAATGGTGGTATCCAAGTTTATAATAGCCGGTTGTTGAGGCATGAACATGGTTTAGGTAAAAGTTCGAGGGAGGAATAATGTTTATCGATGATGAAGAATTTCATAGAAAAAATCAACTCCGCGAGACAATAAACCACCGGGGAAAAGTAAACCATCGGATATTTATTTGATAAATATCCATCGCTACATTATCAAATACACGGGAATAGTTACATCGAGTCTAAAATTTAGCTTAAAGGCCCTGAATAAAATCATACTTTACGTTGAAGTAGTCGGAATAAGATATCGGGAGCCGTCGGAACATTAAACCATCGCTACATCAACGGTGGAGGAAGCCATCGAGAAAGATTAAACCATCGGGTAAAAAATGTAGGCTTAAAGGCCTCTGAATTAAATCATACTTTGCGTTGAAGTCATCGGAATGGAATATCGGGAGAGCCTCCGCAACATTAATGAATCGGGAGGAGGAGGAAAACCATCGGCACCGGAATAGTTACGTCGAGTAAAAAAATTCGGCCTAAAGGCACTGAATTAATCGTTATTTACGTTGAAGTCAACGGAATTGAATTTCGGGATCCTGTCACAAAATTAAAGCAACCCCAAACATCGGGAGGAGAAGGAAACCATCAGGTCCACGGAAATAGTTACGGCCGAGTAAGAAATTAATGCTTGAAGCCCCTGAATTAAATCCTACTTTTGCGTTGAAGCGTATGGAATTTAATTTCATGAGCACGTCGCGACACTAAACCATAGCTAATATTCGGGAGGAGGGGGAATTTCAAAAGGGACTTGACTTGATCCCTCTGAGTAATTTGTTTCGGGAGTAAAAACGGGCCTAAATTATGAATCAAGTTCAGTGGAAAGGGAAATATTTTGAATTAAAAGGGATGGGATTAAACCGGAGAAGTTCGTTAAAGGGAAATATTTAAAAATTAAAATTAAAAATTAAAATTAAGGTATAGTAATAAAGATAAAAGTGAAGCAAAACGGTTTGACTGATTGTTCCGAAAATAGCGTAGAAGGAAATAATAAATAAGCAATAGCAATAATTTATTCACCCTAAGTTGTAGGCAATTAATTAATAGGGTTAGTTTAATTAGGGTCCCTCTGAAAAGCAAGGGGAAAAATCAACTTAATTAATATCGGGAGGAGGAAGAAACCATCATGGAAAATTAAACCATCGGCCTCCAGGAAAAATAGTTATAATTAAATCGTACTTTGCGTTGAAATCAAAGGAATTTAATATCGGGAGCCGTCGCAGCATGAAAGCATCGCTCTATCGGGAGCCGTTGGACACAATCGGGAAAGAATATTCCATCGGGCTCCACGAAAATAGTTACATGGGGTCTTTAAATTAAGGCTTAAAGGCCCCTGGGCCAAATCATTATTTGCGTTTTCGTCAAAGGAATGGGATATCAAGAGCCGTAGCAACATTAACAAATCATAAATATCGGGAGGAGGAGGATGAACAATTGCTCGACCCCCTCGAAGCTAATTGTTTCGCGAGTAAGTGCGAGCCTAGTTCGTATAAGGAAATATTAAAAGGAGATGTTTTAACAAAGATAAAGTTATAGCAACCTAAAAAGTGAAGAAGACTGTTCAATTTATTTTTCTGAGAAAGCATAGAAGGAAATACTGAAAAGATATTAGCAACAAGTAGTTGAAATTATTCCTCTGGAATTTGAGAAATTCGTAGAAGGAAATAGTACAAAGTTATAGCAATAACAAAGTCGATGCAATAATAAAAGCAAAGCAGTAGATTGAATAAAGCATTAAGTTCGTAATAAGGAAATATTTAAAAGTAGAAGCAATAGTAATAATTTTTTCCTCTAATGTAGCGGAAATGTTTAAGAAGGAAACAAGAAGAAGGGAATATGTAGAAAAAGCATGGGAAAAATCAAATATAACACATAATACATGATACAAGGAACAAATAAATTAAGAGAGCAGAAGGAAACATAGGAGAAACACGGGATTGAAAAGATTAAAGCTGAAAGGGGGTGTGTTGTATTTATTTCCCACTAGAAATCGCAAGTATTTTACTTAGCGGAGCCTTACCCTTGGAATGATTAACGAGGCGGTTCGTACCCAAAATGGAGGAGTAAGGGTACTCTTATATCCTTTTGTAATGCCTAAATGGCTTCAGAATCGCTTTCCGAGAACTTGGGCCAAAGATAGTCATGACTAACGGTAGTTGGCCCGTAGCTAAAGGTCAAATGGGGTATCTCTCGCATCGGGAGCCTTTGTCGGACACCGGGCCAGTACAGTTAAGCACTGTCTTTATCGGGACCATAACTTCGTTACCCTTCCGGAAACTTGGGCTAAAGATAGTCATGACTAAGGCTAGTTGGCCCGTAGTTAAAAGTAATCCGGGTCCCATCGCTGATCGAGATCGAGCCATCGTCTGTCGCACCGGGACCATTTGTCGGACCACGCACAGGGCAACCGGGACCATTCTTTCCTTGTCGGAACCCTTCCGAGAACTTGGGCTAAAGATAGTCAAGACTAACTAGTCGCTAAAGCAGTTAGGCGAGCCGGTGATGACCATCGGGACCATTTTCTGGAGCCAGCAACCCGAGCAGCCTAGAGAGTCTTTGTACATCGAGTGTCGGACCACGGGCATGAGAAGCCTGGAGTATTGGGACCAATTCTGGGACCATCTTCACCGGCCGTGGATCAATTTTGGTCGGGGCGAGGGTTTAGGGAAGGATCAGAGATGGGACCATTTTGGGCATTTTCTGGAGTTAAGAGTCAATACCTTTTTGGGGTTGACCCGGGCGGGGTTGGAGTAAAAGTAGGGTCTCTGATGGATCAGCGGGCAGATCAGATCTGGGACCACGTAACCCACAACCCGCCCTCCGGGTGGATGGGTTGGGGTAGTGGAGGGTGTAAGGGTGGTCTCCCAACCAAAGGGCGGGCGGTCTGGCTGGTCCCGCGGATGATCCAGAGAAACACAACCCGAGCCAGTGTGGTCTCCACAACCACAACCCATCCGACCGTGGTTGCCTCTGTACGTACGAGGTTGCCAGCGGTACTAACTAGGTTAGAGCCCGCCTTCGTACGTGTGGCGTGGCCCAATGAGAGAGAAGAACCAGGTAAATTTGAATTAATTGAGTAAATAAATAGATAAATAAATAGATAAAAATTAAGAATAAATAGATAAAAATTAAAAAATGAATAAATGAATAAGAGATAAATGAATAAAATTAAAAATAATTAAAAATAATAAAATTTAAATAATTGAATTTGGTGTTCCTTTTTACCTTGGCCATTTTCTGTGTTCAAACACACCTGCGGGCTAATCCACGTGGCAAGTTGGCATTTTGTCCATTCCAGGTTTGGATCTGAGTGGCAGAACACCTGCCACGTGTCAAAAGAATATTAGATATTGAGTGGGACTCCGCACGTAAGTCCACGTGGCATCCAACCCAACATTTAGACGGAAATCATACTTCCGCATAAATTTCGAGTATTCTGGCGATATAAGGGCACCCTCACGTGTTGACACGTGGCAACATCCATACTTCCAACATTCAGGGAAAGGGATTTTCTGAGTACATAAGAGGTACTCATTTCCATCTCATAAAAATGAAGGAGTACTGCGAATGAGAGAGTGCCACGTGGTAGATTATTACGGTTCACATTTCTTGAAAACCTTTCCACACGAGAAGAAAAATCCGTATAGATGGCCGTTTTCGAGGTCTAGGTTTTCCCTCACACGTGCGTCCACGTGGCACCCACTTCCAACACTTGGTCAAAAGAAAGAAAAAAAGAAAAAACCTTGTTCTCACGTGCGGGTTAGAATTTTAGAGTTCAGACAGAGTAGTAATAATAATAATAATAATATTATTAGTATTAGTATTAGTATTAGTATTATTATTTCATCTTAAATTCCCTTGAAGTAACTCGTGGCACGTGAGAACTCTCAACCGACCCCCCACGGAAGTACATGGTAATTTTCGACCCTCCCTCCACACACCAAAACACCATGTTTCGCACGTGTGAACGATAAACACCTCGTCACATAACCAAAAACCGCTGGGACCACACACA
>JAYKYS010000158.1:25000-47500 GCA_036924285.1 Asterella californica | reverse complement strand
ACTACTCTCGTCGACCCAAAACTGTCACCTGTCTAATCTCGAGCACGAGGTTTCCTCGAGGAAACCTCGTGTATACACTTAGACTACACAGGCGGTCCCTATCTTCGCGGAGCAAGCAACTACGTGGCTACACTGTATACGCTGACCCGTTCCGGCCTCGCTGACGTCCTGGGCACAGTGCCCTATGAGGGGCTTTATACCTTTGGCAGGTGTCGGGCTCGCCCGACTGTCCTGCGCACTCCCCGAGTAGAGCGCGCGATCCAAGACGACGCGGCCAATCAGCGAACGCCACGCGGGCCTGAGTGGAGTTCCTCGCGAGGGTAACGGCGAGCTTCCGCGAGTTCCCATTGGCTGGGAACTCGCGCGTGGGGCTGCGGGTCCGGATCGGCCTCCAATGATGCCTCCCTCCTCGGGGAAGGCGAACGGCCACGCTTACGCGTGTGCCGCCGTCACCCGTGGGGTTCTCGGCCAATGAGGGCCGCCCCGTTCGCCCGCCGTCCGGCCACGTACGCTACGGCCGTTCCCTCGTCATAGGGAATCGTGCCCTTGTACCTCCACTTCGCCTTCTCGCTCGTGTGGCCTCTGCGGCCCTGTGCGTTGCTGCCACGCGGCGCCCTTTCGTCTCCCGTGCTCGCGGGTTCATAGGGAATCGTGCCCGTGGGTTGGCCTTCTTGATCCTCGCCTCCTGCCTCTACTCCGGTGTACGTGGACGCCTCTGACAGGCTGTGGGTTGGCCAGGGGGTACCCCCGACCCAACCTCGCCTTCGCGGCCTAAGGCCTTCTTCTCTACTTCCGTCTACCTCTCGACCCTGGACCTAACTCTAAGCCGTGACCCTTCGTCTCCCGGAGCCACCCGGCGGCCTTTAGCCGTTACGATCATTGCCGACCTGGACATTCAAACGACGATGGGTGATCCTGTGGTCAGTTCGTGGCCGTTTACCTCTTCCGCCACTTAGGTCTGGGACCCGCGGGAATGCGTAGGGGTCCTTATGACATACACCCGGATGAACAAGGAGGTGTGACCCCACACCTGGTCTCCCACTGAAGACTTTCTCTTTCTTCCAGCTAACTCGGCCTCGATCCTTATGCCATAGGAGAGTTTTATGTCCGAGACAAGATTTTATAGGTGCACCGGTACTGGTAGTGTACCTGCAGTTCAACTAGACCAGTTGGCTGCCTTTTCTTCCTCCCTGCCCTCTCGAAGGCGACCTGTGAGTACTGGCCGGGCCTTAAGGAGACATCTACACCTATGTGCCTTTAGGATCGCGGGTCCTTGGGCAGTGCAGTGATCGCTGATTCTCCCTAACCTCTCGCACGATTTACTCACATCCTCCCTCTCAGGCTGGGGCATCGGTTGGGGCTACTTGCGGGGCCCTCCCCCGGACAAAGACTTGGTATGGTCGGGCAATCAACACCCAAGGAATCTCCGCAAGGGTTACCCAGGTTTGAGCAACCATACCTCGGCCTTCCCACTCGACCAGGAGTTCTACCCTTTCAGGTTCAGTGCTGGGTCCAGGCAAATTCCTCTGGTCCAGAATTCTCCTGACGGTCAGATCTGAGAGCATTGGCAAATGCTCCAGGGCGGGAGTCCACTTTTGGACTCTACCTGGGAGTTGCATGTCGTCCGGCACAAACTTTTTCAGGTTTGAGACATGTATGATGGGGTGATACCCCTGCATACTCGACGGAAAAGTCAAATGGTAGCTCACTGGCGTTACCTTCTTAAACACTTCGAAAGGTCCAGCCCACCTTGGTATAAACTTACCGGTCATTCCTCGGGGAATGGAGTAGGACTTGGTCTTCAACCAGACCCTATCTCCTACCTCTAGCTGTACATCCCTTCTCTTGAGATTCGCATACTTGGTGTACCTAGCCTGGGCCCTTAGTATATTTTGTTTTGCCATATGTAGCACATAAGACCGGCGGCCTATAAATTCACCAACGTTAAGTGGAGTGTCCCGAAGAGCATTTTCGAACTCTGGTGACTGAAGTTGGAAACTAGCCGGGGACAGAGGTGACTTGTTGCCTCTGTAGACAAGTTCGAAAGGTTTATAACCGGTGGCTGAGTGAAGTGCATCGTTATAGGCGAACTCCACCAGATCCAGGTGGTCAGACCAGTCGGACTGATCCCTTACCATGTAATTCCTTAACCCTTGCTCAATGACTTGATTTACCCTCTCACTCTGGCCATCTGACTGAGGGTGATAGGCGGCTGTGAACTTTAGTTTAGTCCCTAGGCTAGCAAAGAGTGTAGTCCAAAACTCGTTTGCGAACCTGAAATCGTTATCAGCGATAATCTCCCGGGGTAGCCCATGGAACTTAAAGACATGTGTCAAGAACAATCTGGCTACCTCCGAGGCCGAAATGAGGGTGGTGCAAGGTATGAAGTGGGCCATTTTGCTTAACCTATCTACTACTGTCAGAATGCAGTCATACCCTTGTGACAGAGGCAACTGAGGGATAAAGTCCATCGTTAGACTCTCCCAAAGGTTCTCTGGCACTGGCAAAGGTTGTAGCAGCCCCGCTGGTCTCTGTGTGTCTGGTCTGGTCTGTTGACAGACCAGACAACTCTCGACATACCTGGTCACATCCGCACTGAGTGTCGGCCAGTAGTACTTTTGGCGAACTCGGTGCAATGTCCTTGCTTGACCCCCATGGCTGGCTACGGGAGCATCATGCTCCTCGTACAGTACTCTCGCTCTCAGGGGACCAGGAGGGACGTAGAGCCGGGTCTGTTTATAAAACCAACAGCCTTCCCTCCTACTCAAGTGCCTCATCCCTGGATCCGTAAGGTCTTGGCTTGCCCACTGGGCAGCCTGTGGATCGAGGGCGGTGGCCCTTCTCACAAACTCTATCAGGTTAGATTGGGGAGCAGAGGTTAAGGCCAGGACTTGACGGGATAAAGCATCGGCCGGGGCATTGTCTTTGCCCTTCCGGTACTTCCAGGTCAAGTTGTACCTCGAAAGCTCGAGTTGCCACCTCTGCTGTTTAAGGGAGAGCTTGGGCTTTGTCTGGAAGTAGGTGTTAGATATATTATCTGTAACCACTGTGACTTCACAAGGCAACAGATAGTGTTCCCACCTCTTTAAGCACCAAATTACGGCCAGCATCTCCTGTTCGTGTGTTTCCCATCTAGATTCTTGCTCGCTGAGCCTATGACTCTCAAATGCTACCGGGTGTCCTCCCTGGATTAATACGCCTCCTATGGCTAGCTTAGATGCATCCGTATGGACCTCGAAAGGTTGACTCAGATCCGGGAGCACCAGGACTGGTGCCTCTGTCAAAGCTTTCTTTAAAGACTCGAAGGCTTTTTGCTGAGACAGCCCCCATTCGAAACCTTTCTTCGAATCGCGAAGGAGGTCGAAAATGGGGGAGGCAAGGTGACCGAATCCCCGAATGAACTTACGGAAATACGAAGCCAGCCCTAGAAAGGACCGGACCTCTGAAACCGTTTTCGGGGCGGGCCATGACCTTATGGCTTGCACTTTCCGTTTATTGATATGGACCCCCGAATGATCTATCAAGCACCCAAGGAAAACCACGCTTTCCTGCCCGAAGGAGCATTTGGATGCTTTTAACACTAACTTCTCCCTTTCCAGCTTCCGAAACACAGCCTCAACGTCCGAGAGGTGCTTGGTCCAGGTAGGGGAGTAAACAATTATATCATCCAGGTAAACGACTACTGAGTCATCTAGCTGATCCCTAAGTATGTCGTTCATCAGTCGGCAGAAGGTTGCGGGGGCATTGGACAACCCAAAAGGCAGGACTGTGTACTCAAACAGTCCGTACCGGGTGATAATAGCCGTTTTCTCCTCATCCCCTTCTGCAATCCTGATTTGGTGGTATCCGGACCTAAGGTCGAGTTTTGTGAAGTACCTACCCTTCACTAGCCTATCCATGGTTTCATCCATAAGAGGGATCGGATACTTATTCTTGATGGTGACCTTGTTGAGGGCTCTATAGTCTCCACACAAGCGCAAAGTTCCCTCTTTCTTGCTCACAAACATAATCGGGGTTGCATAAGGGGAACAACTGGGGCGTAGGATCCCCTGTTCCACCATTTCCCCTAGTTGTGACTTAAGTTCCTGGAGTAGATTCAAAGGCATCCTCCGGCACCTCCCAACTGGTGGGGCGGAGCCGGGGATTAAATCTATTTTATGGTCGATAGCTCTCCGAGGCGGGAGGGTGTTAGGAAGTTTCTCAGGAAGGAGGTGCGAGTACCGGGCCAGCAGTTGCCGCATTTCCTCTCGGACCGGCAACTGGGCCACCCTATCCTCTTCATCCACTTCCTCCGGGGTCTTCTCGGGAAGAACCATCCAAGCCTCCTCTACCTTATGCATGGATTTCTTGAATTGGCGGGCAGTGCACACCATAAAGGCTATTCGGCAGGACATGTACTGAGGGAATTCTGTGGCGGACTGAGTGCGAGGGTCCAACTCTAACGCGGTACAGTGGTCGGTCCCTCGGGGGTCCTTAATCCACAGGTTCCCCTCCATCAAGTCTAGACATGCTAGGTTTTGGCGAAGCCAGGCCCACGACAGTATGCCTTCTGTCTTTCCTAACGGCATAACCAAGAAATCATGGGTGCGAGTAATCCCGGCGCACTCAACGGGTAACTCAGGTACCGTATGAGTCACCTTAGATGTTCCTCGCACGAATCGGACTATGAGGGGTGAGGCTAACCTTTTCGGGGTAAGGTGCAGGTTCAGGGCTGTGCTCGAAGACAAAACGCTAATGTCTGCCCCCGTGTCTACAAGCATGCGTACAATCTTCCCTTTAACCCCAACTTTAATCCATGGCAGAAATGCGGGCAGTTCGGGGTTACCTCGTTCTGCAGGCGGTGGTGCGTCTCGGGTTGGCAGCTCCGTTCGGTGGACTTCAAAATCGGCGGCGTCTGGGACAGGTTCATCGGCCGCCGCTGCTCGCATATTCGGGACGCCCATCCGCGCGGGGCATTCCCGGGCGAAGTGGCCCGGACGGCCACAGTGATAGCATCCCTCCGTGCGGGGCGCGGCTGCGGGAAACAGCGGGTTGGGCCGCGGCGGACCCCTTTGCTGTCCCCCTCCGGTTCCTCGTCTTGGTCGCTGATTTCCGCGGGCGGCTCCTCCGCCATGGGGCCTCCGATCGGGCGGCCTTTGTCCTCCGGTGGCAGTTCCGCGGCCGGTGGCGGCAGGCGCGGCTGCGCGTTGTCCTCCCGGTGCTCCTCCCGACTGGTAAGGTCTCCGGGCCCTATTCCCGGATCCCCCTTTGAACCTCCGGTAGGTTCGAACCTCCTTTCTCTGCTCTCCGGACTTACCTCGTTGCCGGTCGGCCTCCAAGAGTTCAAGATGCGCGCAGATGTCTTCCAGGGGCTTCTCCCACCCGAACCTTGTCATCTCGTATGAGTACCAGCCCTGCAATCCCTTGTGAAACAGATACTTCTTCTCATTACCGTCGGTGAGGGCAAGGGCGTTCCACAAATGCCCGAATCGCTGGCTATACTCCCTTATGCCCCCGGTCTGCTTCAGACTGTCCATCTCTTGGCGGTAATGGCTGTACTCATTTCGAGGCACGAGATAGGTTCGAAGTCTATCCCTCAGCTCCTCCCAGGTGCTGATCTCCGGCTTCCCTTCATTGGAGCGCTCTTTCTGGTAGTTGGTCAACCATTTCAAGGCGTCTCCCCTTAACCGACTGACAGCGTAGGCGAACCTTCCTCGCTTGGAATAGTGGCTGAGGTAGTTCTCCATAGCTGCGACCCAGAGCTCGAACTTGGGGAGCGAGGGCTCCCCGTAATACTCTTGTGGTTTCTCGGGCGATGGAGCCCGTCGACGTCTCTTGCGTTCGCCCGACCTTCCTCCAGAGCGACTGCTGCTAGGCGGACTCCCATCCGAGTCCTCGGAGCTCTCGGAGCTGTCTCCGGGGTCTCCAGGCGCGACGGCCTCAGGAACCGTGGGTGCACCGTCGGCCGGATTGGCTGCGGGCGGTGTTGGTTCCGCGGCTGGTGGCTGTTCCGCAGGGGTTGAAACAGGCGGCACTGGGGACGGCCCGTTAGGGGTGTCCGACATTCCAAAACGCGTGCGGAGGTTCCGCAGGAACAACTCCACATCGTTCACTGTCTGGCGTAGCTCGGCACTCGTCGGTGGTGTCCCCGAATGGGCACCACTCGAGGCTGCGGCTGCGGGAACTGGTAAGGACGCAGCCGTCGAACCTCCCGAATCCGTCGGTCGAGGTACATAGTCTGCAGGCGTGTGTGAGGCAACCGGGCTTGGAAACCCGGTGTCGGGAGGCGGGGGCCGTGAGGGCCCTGCTCCCGAAGTGCCCTTCTGCTTTCGTGGCGGCATTCCGCTACGGCTTCTTCGATGAGGCGGACAGTCGAGGCTCGGACGCCACTCGAGGCTTCCGTGCACGGACTGTCTCGAATGTCTACTCGTCTCGCGACTTGGTGATCCTCTGCGGGTGTAAGTCGTGGTGAGACAACACTGCGCTCTGATACCACTCTGACGTAAGTCCCGGGTCCGAAGGTAGCAACGCGGGTTAACCAGGCGGAAAAACTCAAATTCGATCAAACCCACGTCCCGGCGTTATCTCCGTGCAAACCTCCGAGACCCAGCCACTCACTCAGACTCCTTCCCCTCGATCGTCCCCACGATCGCTTCGAGGTTCGGGGCAACCACTTGCCCTTGACTCACCCTGACTTCACTCGAAACTCAAGCAGACTCTCCAATGTCCGAACGACGGGTCCCTTTACTCCAAATGTGGCTCATACAATCGGCATACCCTCTCAGGTAGGCGCGGTGGCTCCGGACCCAGACAGAACAGTACTACGGCTCCTATACTACAATCCTATCGAGAAACATCTCGACCCACTGCTTTTAAACTCTCATAATTCGCAAGCGCCTCTCGAGACTACTCTCGTCGACCCAAAACTGTCACCTGTCTAATCTCGAGCACGAGGTTTCCTCGAGGAAACCTCGTGTATACACTTAGACTACACAGGCGGTCCCTATCTTCGCGGAGCAAGCAACTACGTGGCTACACTGTATACGCTGACCCGTTCCGGCCTCGCTGACGTCCTGGGCACAGTGCCCTATGAGGGGCTTTATACCTTTGGCAGGTGTCGGGCTCGCCCGACTGTCCTGCGCACTCCCCGAGTAGAGCGCGCGATCCAAGACGACGCGGCCAATCAGCGAACGCCACGCGGGCCTGAGTGGAGTTCCTCGCGAGGGTAACGGCGAGCTTCCGCGAGTTCCCATTGGCTGGGAACTCGCGCGTGGGGCTGCGGGCCCGGATCGGCCTCCAATGATGCCTCCCTCCTCGGGGAAGGCGAACGGCCACGCTTACGCGTGTGCCGCCGTCACCCGTGGGGTTCTCGGCCAATGAGGGCCGCCCCGTTCGCCCGCCGTCCGGCCACGTACGCTACGGCCGTTCCCTCGTCATAGGGAATCGTGCCCTTGTACCTCCACTTCGCCTTCTCGCTCGTGTGGCCTCTGCGGCCCTGTGCGTTGCTGCCACGCGGCGCCCTTTCGTCTCCCGTGCTCGCGGGTTCATAGGGAATCGTGCCCGTGGGTTGGCCTTCTTGATCCTCGCCTCCTGCCTCTACTCCGGTGTACGTGGACGCCTCTGACAGGCTGTGGGTTGGCCAGGGGGTACCCCCGACCCAACCTCGCCTTCGCGGCCTAAGGCCTTCTTCTCTACTTCCGTCTACCTCTCGACCCTGGACCTAACTCTAAGCCGTGACCCTTCGTCTCCCGGAGCCACCCGGCGGCCTTTAGCCGTTACGATCATTGCCGACCTGGACATTCAAACGACGATGGGTGATCCTGTGGTCAGTTCGTGGCCGTTTACCTCTTCCGCCACTTAGGTCTGGGACCCGCGGGAATGCGTAGGGGTCCTTATGACAACTTCTGGGGAACGGCGGCCCCGCCCTCCTCTTTGGTCCGCGAAAATTATACCACAACCCGATTTTTCTACAAAAACGGCTAAGTAAATGAACCACAGAGGAACATTCCGAAGAAAACCCAGACGCGTCAGACCCTGGGAACACGCATACTCGGGAAAAGGAGACCGTGACAGACTCCCAGAACACGCATACTCGGGAAAAGGAGACCGCGAAAGACTCCCAGAACATTGCGCGAATCATTGCATACTCGGGAAACGAGACCACGGCAGACTCCCGAGGCATGGGAGTTGACCGCATGGTCAACCCCAAGGCCATCGAGGACTCACCCCTTGCAACTCATGGAACCGTGCGGGTCTGACAGTCCTTCTTGTCAGGCTCCCCCGGATCTCACGTAGAGACACGAGCCTAGACAGGGTACAGCCTTCAATGCATCTCCCGCGGGTTACGGGGCACGCGACAGCCGCACCCGCCGGGGGTGGCTCGCCGACGGAACCCCCTTCCCTTATATATACTTCTGGGGAACGGCGGCCCCGCCCTCCTCTTTGGTCCGCGAAAATTATACCACAACCCGATTCATTCTAGCGGCTAAGTCCTCAAGGGTGCGGCACCAAAAATGCGATAACTCGGCCATTTAGATTCAGAATGCATTAATTCTTTTTTCACAAGGACTGTTTTCAGTTGGGGCACGTGCATGGTGAATTTCAGGGTCATTGGCTTATGGATTAAATTCTCGCTCACGAATAAGTGACCCAGATTCACTAAAACAGTCTCCACTGCCTACACGTGGGTACAGATCACTCCAGATCTCGAAGGTGGCTCGATGGAATTGGCTCAAATAAATTTTAGGTGTGAGGACTACTCTCGAGCTACCCGAGGGGAAAATTTCAGGTCAAATGGGGACGGTTTAATCAGCCGAATATAATTTCAACTGATAATTAGACAGAAAATCCTGGAAAAATATAAAACGATGGGTTAAGAATGATATTACATCACCAAAAAATCTATTAATTTTATACTTCGAACCATAATTATTTTCGGGGCGAGAGAACTTATAAATTTATTTATCTGCATTTATATTCTCCATGATTTTATCAATAATCTATATATGTGCTAAAATGTACAGTAAAGATCAGAACCATTCATTTAGTGGTAAATATGGGTATAAATATGCTGCATGCATAATAACGAGATGATCTAATGAGTAGTTTTAATTTTAGTTTATCTTTCATAAACATATCTTATTCATTTAGTAAAAATATATATTTTGATAATTGTATTCATACATATTTTCTTACAGCGATGTCTACAAAGTAATGACGAATAAGTAAGATATTATATCACCAAAAGATCTGCTAATTGTATACCGTAATTATTCTCGAGGAAAGAGAACTTATAAGTTGAATTTCTTTATTTTAATTATCTATCATCTTATCAATGATATACCTAAGATCGGATAAAGGGTGGATAAACGAAATTGGTGGTGAATACGAGTTTGGGTATATTTTCTAACAGCGAGATCTTCAATGTAATTAGTGATGGATTTTCTTCTTGATAACCAGATTACATAAAGATCCATGCACATTATCTTCTAAGTTATACTTGAGGTCGCTTATGTTAGGAGGTGCTAAATAATATATTTTATTATTTTAGTGAATTCAAGATGATCTTACAGGTGGAAATCGCAAACGATCTGATATATGCATATTAGTTCACACATAACTCAAGTTTGATATTATAGAGTCTAACATCAAGAGAATACAAAGAGGAGGATGAGAACTAAATATACTATTGCTGCAAACAAGACCATCATATGATTGTCATCTAAGTGTCATATTTTGGTGATATAATATCAGAATAAGTAAGATATTATATCACCAAAAGTTTAACCAATTTTACATCGTTATTATTCTCAAGGAGAGAGAATTTATAAGTTGACTTGTCTTTATTTTAAGTCTCTAATATTAATAGAATATGTAGATGTTCTAACGGGTTGTTTTATCTCAAACTTGTCTTTTAGAAATATGTTATCTTCATTTAGTACTAAACCCATTTGGATAATTCTTTCCATATAGACAACACTGTTTTTCTAACAGCTATTTCTACAAAGTAATTAATAATGAATTTTCTTCTCGACGTAGAGATCCATGCACATTATCTTCTAAGTTATATGATAGTAGGTGGAAAAAATAGATATTGTATTATTTTAGCACCTAGTTATTTTGAAAGTACTGCGTATATAAGATAGTGAGATACCCGTTTAGTTTTAATGATCATCCGTACTTATACTGTCAATAAGACCGTTTCATTATTTGTAGTCGTAGTAGTGAAGCTAGACTTGATATTTCGACTTAATTAAAACCTTGAATCAAGCTAATATGTAATATGCTAGAATGAAACATGAAAGTTGTTATGTGGAATATATGTATATGATAATATCCCCGCATCTAGACATTTGGATTGGTTATATTATTTTAACGTTGAGATGCACGAACTTGTTTAGACTGATCATATGCAAAACATCAAAACGTTATTGGGCTTGTGTATTTTAGGGTTAGAACGAAATATTATCTTATAAACTCATGAATATACTTGTGAGTTTACCAGTTATTGCAAATAGATCTTGAGTGATATTTGATGAGTAGAATTTCTTGTATTTGATGAAATAGTTGGGAGGATAATTCAAACTCAATTTAACTCATTGTTGGTAAATCTGCCACTAAAATGTTGATAAACAAGATAATGTGTTTTATGTATTCTACTATGCAGATCAGAAAAGTACTTAGTACTTAGAGATGTACATGGTTGTTAATGTTCTCGAAGAGAAGAGATGCAAGTCATGAGTTAAGATAGTACTTTGGTAGTAAATTGGTACTAAGTCTGAATAAAACTTCTAATACAAAGATGAAGATGAGAACTATAACATAGTTGCAAACAAGACCATCATATTATTGTCGTCTAAGTTTCATCTAAGTTTCTTGAATAGATAGAATAAAGGATATTTCAACCTAAGATATACAAACCTCTCGTAATATATATAATCTACTACTACACATAGTATTTAGTATTTAGTTGTCAATGTAGACTCAATAATTCAGCCTAAATCTACCTTCTATTTGTTCTAGTCAAACACGAAAAAGAAAGATATAATGTTGCATAGAAAGTTCATGACGAGTATATCCTTTGATGTATCGTAAAACAATACAACAAGAGTATATTGGAGTAAAGTTTCTAAAATATATATCATTGATAGTAAATGCTACACAAAAAATACACAGTATTAATTACTACATGCAAAGCATGACAAGTATTACGTATCATTTTCATAATGGAGAGTATATCTTTGGATGAATCGTGAAACAATACATCCAAGAGTATATTGGAGTAAAGTTTCTAAAATATATATCATTGATAGTAAATGCTACATAAAAAAATACAGTATCAAATTACTACATGCAGAGCATGACAAGTTTTAAGTATCAGTGCCATAATGGAATGGATATCTTCGAGTAGAGTTTCTAATTTAAAAAACATCTGGGTATTAAACCTTACATGAAACACTGAACCATGGAAAACAGAATACAACTTATATTCAGGTTGATTTTATTATTCAAATCTTTACTCTATATATATCTTGAACTGGTGTATATATGATAACATCCAAAAAGAACATTACCAGTTATTACAAAAGGGTCCTAAGTGATATTCATGACGAGTATATTCTTTGATGTATCGTAAAACAATACATCCAAGAGTATATTGGAATAAAGTTTCTAAAATATATATCATTGATAGTAAATGCTACATCAAAAACTTACAGTATTAGTTACTACATGCAGAGCATGACAAGTTTTAAGTATTAGTGTCATAATGGAATGGATATTTTCGAGTAGAGTTTCTAATTTAAAATACATCTGGGTATTAAATGTACATGAAACAGTGAACCATGGAAAACAGAATACAACTTTTATTCAGATTGATTTTATTATTCAAATCTTTATATGTTACCCTATGTATATCTTGAACTGGTGTATATATGATAATATCCAAAAAGAATATCATCAATTATTAGGAAAGGTTCTTAATCAAGAACCAATGTATATCAGATTATAGTACTTTGGTACTAAGGCTGAATTAAACTCTAAGAACAAATTAAGATGGTCTTATTGATGAAAAGTCATAAACTATCTTACATATAATATTAATTCACAAACAACTAAAGTTTGATACTATAGAGAGTCAGTCTTAAATCAAGAGAATTCAAAAATGAAGTTGAGAATTAAATATACTGTAGTTGCAAACAGTACCATCGCATTACTATCCTCTAAGTGATATTGGTGCGATTTTCTTGAGTCGATAGAATAAGTACTGCTTGTCATTAAAACCTAAGATATACCTAACTCTCGTGATGTAAATAATCTACTACTATACTTAATATGTAGTTGTCAAGTTGGACTTGATAATTCAACCTAAATACCTTTCATTTGTTTTAGTCAAGTATGAGAAAGAAAGATATAACCTTATATACATATATAAAAGTCATGACAAGTATATCTTCTTATCAATGTATTTTAAAAGAATACATTCAAGGGTAAAGTTTCTCAAACATCTATCATTGATAGTAAATCTACATAGAAAGACATATAGTATGAACTACTACATGCAGAGAATGAAAAGTAAGAAGTATCTGTGTAATAATGGGATCTATATCTTGGAGTAAAGTTTCAAAAACATCTCGGTATTAAATGGAACAATAAAACATGGAAAACAGAATACAACTTATGTTCAAGTTGATTTCCTTATTGAAATCCTTATATGTTACCAGATGTATAAATATATAGCTTTAATTGGTGTATAGATGACCATATCCAAAATATTAAACCGACATTACATGTGTCTTTAAGATCTAGCCTGAAGGTATATGAAGTATATATGATGGACTACATGTGATATTCAGTTAAGTGAATATAAAATATATTTAGAATAATTGTCAAGTTATTTAAATTTAGAAATTGAACCATGTGTAGATTGACCATATGCACATATCAGAACGCTATTGGGATTATGTATTTAAGTTTTAGGGTCAGAAAAGCTTAATAAGTAAATTTTCCCGGAGAGAGGTTATCAGTTGAGGGTTATATTCGTGAAGTGAAGAGATGAATGTCATGAATTAAGGTAGAACTTCGGTAAACAGTCTAAGTAATAGTTAAAACCTATAAGATGTAAATTAATATAATGGTATTATTTGATGAAACCTAAGACACGATTTAGTATATAAATGGAATTTTAGTTTGATAATCTAGAGTCTTACGAACAAGAAAATACAAAAGATAAAGGTGAGGCCTAACTATTTATTGTTGTAAACTTCTCATTAGTGAAATATCATCTTATTGTTATCCAAGAGATTTATGGTGAGATTTATGAATCAAGTCCAGCTTAACTACTATACATACGTGCCACGTAAATAAAAATGACACTACATGTGTATTTAAGTTATATAAGGTTAGAAATGAACAGATATTATGAGTAGCTTAAGGTTTAAAGACATAAATTCGTGTAAGAATATCATAAGTCACTTTGAGAAGTATCTTCTTGTATCTGTTAGGAGAAGTATGGTTAATCAATTAAAACCAAATGTATATCAAACTATATGTATAAACTATGAATATAAACACATATAGTAATTATATTCAGATTAAGACATATTTAGATTCACCTACACATATAGTATGTAGTAGTCAAGCTGGACTTTATAACTCAACATGATTAATATTCAATCTGTTCTGAACACTGAAAAAACTCACGTATGGAGGATAAATGATTGATAGAATAAATCATGTTGAGCATTGAAACGGAGCGTGTTCTAATTATTTGAATCATGTAATACTTAATCAACTAATTCTACTTATATTTGTTAAATATTTTGAAACCAAGTTCTACATGATAAACCAAAAAGAGAAAGATGTAGGGTTACAATATGGTACCACAAGTTTCAAAAACATCTGATATTAAATTGATACTACATGTGTATGAATAGGGTTCTAGGGTTAGGAATGAACACTATGAATATCTACGGTTTATACTTCAGAGGAATGTTTCCAGTGTAAAAGGGTCAGAAACCATCTAAATGACATTTCTAATGACATCTGAGTGAGACAAGTCTTGATCTTTAAGTTGTTGTATTTGATAGGATAAGCGACTCATTAAAAGTGAATATATATCAAACTCTTTTGAATATAGTAGTTAAGCTGGACTTGATTTTCAAACCTATATCAAGATCTTGCTTGTTTTTAACAATGAATAAACTACTATACGAGAAAAGAGAAAATTGTAATGATACGTATAAAGATGAACTTCAGTACATATGGTCAAAGTCAATAGGAAAAGCCAAGAGAGTAGAGAAAATATTAGTGGCTGTTCGCTTGATAGAGATATAGAGATCATATTTTATTTAAACTTTGAATCAACATTTATATGAGTTAATGGAAGATGTAATGACGAGTACGAAGTATCAGTACTTTAACATAATACAATACATCCAATAATAAATTGGATTAAAGTTTAAAAAGCATGATCTTAAATGCTATTGTAAGATAAATAAATCAAGAATGAAGAAAATTATCAGTTGAGGGTTGTTGACGTTAAGAGAAGAGAAAATCATGAATCATGATACTACTTTGATATAATAAGATTAAATTGATATAATGGGTATTATTTGACGAAACATCAGAATATATAAAGAAATTAAAGTTTGATACTATAGAGTTTTAACAACACGAGAACACAAAAGTTGAAGTTCAAACTTAACTTTATTATTGTCTAGGACTTCCCATGAGTAATTGAACCGTAATATTATTGTCATCTAAGTCAAGTTGATGTGAATTTCTTGTGATTTTTTTTCTATTGAGAGAACAAGTAAAGTTGCTCACTAGAATCTAACTTATACCAAATTCTTTTGTATATATTAGACTAGTGAAGTTATTAAAATATTCAAGACATAGATTAAAGACAACAACAAAAAACCAAGGGAGTACAGAAAATATTAGTGGTTGTTCGCTTGAGTAAAGTTTAAAAAACATAGGTGTTCAATGCTACTGCAAGATAAATGAATCAAGAATGGAGAACATTATCAGTTGAGGGTTAAGGGTTGTTGACGTTAACAGCTGAGATGTAAGTCATGAATCCTCGTACTGCTCAACATAATAAGATGAAATGAATATAATGCTATTATTTGACGAAAGTCAGATCAGATGCATAAACCATTTGATATATAAAGAAAATTAAAGTGTGACACGTAAATAAAAATGACACTACATGTGTATTTAAGTTATATAGGGTTAGAAATGAACAGATATTATGAGTAGCTTAAGGTTTAAAGACATAAATTCGTGTAAGAATATCATAAGTCACTTTGAGAAGTATCTTCTTGTATCTGTTAGGAGAAGTAAGGTTAATCAATTAAAACCAAATGTATATCAAACTATATGTATAAACTATGAATATAAACACATATAGTAATTATATTCAGATTAATACATATTTTGATTCACCTACACATATAGTATGTAGTAGTCAAGCTGGACTTTATAACTCAACATGATTAATATTCAGTTTGTTCTGGACACTGAAAAAACTCACGTATGGAGGATAAATGATTGATAGAATAAATCAGGTTGAGCATTGAAACGGAGCGTGTTCGAATTATTTGAATCATGTAATACTTTATCAAGTTGGACTCCTTTAAACTCTTCATAAAGTTATACATATGATCAAATGGAAAAGAAAGATGCAATGTGACATATGAGAAGTCAGTACCTCGAGTATTATAAGAAGGGAATACATGGAAGGATATACTCAAGTATAGTCTACAAAACAATTCATATTAAATGGTACATAGGAAAACCGAACATGGAGACAGTATACAGATAGATTGATTTTATATTGGAACTAAATTCAAATATAAAGCACGTTCAACTTGGTTATCTTGACCATATGCAAGATATCAGAACGATAGCACATGTCCATTTAAGTTTGAGGGTTAGACATGAACATGAAATATCATATGCAAATAGCGTAGGGTTTAAACTCATGTAATTCTGAGGAATCTTTAAGATACATGTTAATCTTTAATACTTGAAAAGACAGAGAAGGATGTCAATAATCCATAGTGAAAAATTGAGTGATTTAATTGAAAAGCATAGATGAGTTTCATGAATTAAAATAGTACTTTGGCAAAAATTATGAGTAAATGTTGTAAGATCTTGTTAATAGAGCCTCATTGTATGAAGAAATCCTAATAAATGCATAAATGATATAAAGTTTAAGTTTTAATTCACAGAAAAATTTAGTGTAATGTTGCAGAAATTAAATGTTGGCAGAAACTGATATTGGTTTCTGAATTATTTTAATTGTTAATTGACATAGTTAGTTGATTAGTAAATATGTCCAACTGTCTCTAGTAACTTAGATATGAAAAACCCAGAGTGTATAAACAAGAGTGAAAGACCTTGTTTGAAGTATATAATCCTAAATAGGCAAGTATAGTACTTTGGTAAACATGAAAGATCTGATTGATAAGTTGTGATTCGATGGAAAATCACAAAACTCAGATAAGCGATCTAAAATAATGATTTTAATTCATAGAGATGTTACAGTTGAAACTTTACAGTATTAGATTAATTTATGTCTGAAACTGACTTTGGCTTCTGAATTATTTTAGTGATAGTAGATATAGTTACTTGACAGTGTGAATCTGCTGAACTCTCACTTGTAATTCATATTTGAAAAACCGAGGGTGTATAAGAATGTGACATTTGGCTATATATGAAGTCTTGATCCTAAAAGTTTAGGATACTAATACAAACGTCAGAGTAATATGTGTAAGATGGAGTTTACAGAGTATTGTTAGAGAAAATCATAATATATATACCGATGATATGGAATATAAATTTTTATTCACAAGACACTTTATTTTAGAGGTTCAGAGTCTTAGATTAATTTTCATAAGAAAGTGATATTGGCTTCTGAATTATTTTAGTGATAATAGATATAGTTAGTTCATCATGTGAATGTGTTCAACTCAGAATCAACTGTAATCACTTTTTAGAGGTTCAGAGTCTTAGATCAGTTTTCATCAGAAACTGACTTTGGCTTCTAAATTATTTTAATTGCAGTTGAATAAACAATGGATAGTACAGTATGTTGTTAAGCTGTCACTTGGATTCTATATTTGATCAACTGAGGAACCCTAAACAAAAGAGGGAGAGCTGTGCGCAAAGTCCTGATCAAAACTAATCGCTATAGAGGATGATCGAGTAATCCAAAACTATATGATCACGATAATCATTTATTAAGTACATATGATTCATGACATAGTGAGTGTGAAGTGTACATATGATGGGATATTACAAATGAGTATCCATGAAAATAGTTTCTATAAAACAAATGAGCTCCAAACTGTATATATGTGATATTGATTGAAATAAACTGAAGGTGAGAAATTCAGATATAGATCCTTGAAGGGTCTAACAACTACGTGTGCTAACCACATGCAAAGTATAGAAATGATACAACCGGCAGATTTACATATACGCGGAAAGAAGCAAAGAAGGACCAAGTTTGTTCTTAAGAAAAGTTAAACCCTCCACCATCAATTTTTTGCTCACACTTTTTATGAAGGGGTGTTAAGTGACATTTGAAACGTAATATGCAAACATGATAAACTCTTTGACAATTGCGGATACATGTATTTTAAGTACACAAGTAGTAAATAGGTGTAAATAGAACAAAGAAAAGATTAAATACAACAACTTACATGGAGTAATGGAAAAAGTGTCCAATATTTGGGTTTATTATGTATATCTAATGGGTTGCTATGAAAGACTAATGGGTTAAAGAGATCGAAGTTACATAGAGTAATGAAAGAAGTACTACGGTATTTGGATGTATTATGAATAAGTAATGGGTTACTTAGATCGAAATGATATAGGGTAATGGAAGAAGTATTACGGTCTTTGGATGTATTATGAATAAGTAGTGGGTGACATAGATCAACGTCACATAGAGTAACGAAAGAAGTACTACGGTATTTGGATTTATTATGATAAACTAATGGGTTCCATATTCAAGGTTATTTCATGGGGGAAGAAAGAAAAACAGACAACATACATACGAGCAATTAATTTATTCGGTGCCAAAGAATCAATTCACGTCCAAAAAGGAAAAGAACATACGAGTAATTAATCAGTTTAGTGCCTGGTAGCGTAATATATTTGTTCGATTGCCAAAGAATTAATTCGTAAAAAAAGGAAAAAAGAATTGGATGCAGCACCGGGACTTCCCGGGAGGTCACCCATCCCAGTACTATTCCGGCCCAAGGGCATTTAACTGCAGAGTTCTGATGGGATCTGGTGGCGTGGCCCTGGTATGACCGCATCACGCTTCAAATGGTGGTATCCAAGTTTATAATAGCCGGTTGTTGAGGCATGAACATGGTTTAGGTAAAAGTTCGAGGGAGGAATAATGTTTATCGATGATGAAGAATTTCATAGAAAAAATCAACTCCGCGAGACAATAAACCACCGGGGAAAAGTAAACCATCGGATATTTATTTGATAAATATCCATCGCTACATTATCAAATACACGGGAATAGTTACATCGAGTCTAAAATTTAGCTTAAAGGCCCTGAATAAAATCATACTTTACGTTGAAGTAGTCGGAATAAGATATCGGGAGCCGTCGGAACATTAAACCATCGCTACATCAACGGTGGAGGAAGCCATCGAGAAAGATTAAACCATCGGGTAAAAAATGTAGGCTTAAAGGCCTCTGAATTAAATCATACTTTGCGTTGAAGTCATCGGAATGGAATATCGGGAGAGCCTCCGCAACATTAATGAATCGGGAGGAGGAGGAAAACCATCGGCACCGGAATAGTTACGTCGAGTAAAAAAATTCGGCCTAAAGGCACTGAATTAATCGTTATTTACGTTGAAGTCAACGGAATTGAATTTCGGGATCCTGTCACAAAATTAAAGCAACCCCAAACATCGGGAGGAGAAGGAAACCATCAGGTCCACGGAAATAGTTACGGCCGAGTAAGAAATTAATGCTTGAAGCCCCTGAATTAAATCCTACTTTTGCGTTGAAGCGTATGGAATTTAATTTCATGAGCACGTCGCGACACTAAACCATAGCTAATATTCGGGAGGAGGGGGAATTTCAAAAGGGACTTGACTTGATCCCTCTGAGTAATTTGTTTCGGGAGTAAAAACGGGCCTAAATTATGAATCAAGTTCAGTGGAAAGGGAAATATTTTGAATTAAAAGGGATGGGATTAAACCGGAGAAGTTCGTTAAAGGGAAATATTTAAAAATTAAAATTAAAAATTAAAATTAAGGTATAGTAATAAAGATAAAAGTGAAGCAAAACGGTTTGACTGATTGTTCCGAAAATAGCGTAGAAGGAAATAATAAATAAGCAATAGCAATAATTTATTCACCCTAAGTTGTAGGCAATTAATTAATAGGGTTAGTTTAATTAGGGTCCCTCTGAAAAGCAAGGGGAAAAATCAACTTAATTAATATCGGGAGGAGGAAGAAACCATCATGGAAAATTAAACCATCGGCCTCCAGGAAAAATAGTTATAATTAAATCGTACTTTGCGTTGAAATCAAAGGAATTTAATATCGGGAGCCGTCGCAGCATGAAAGCATCGCTCTATCGGGAGCCGTTGGACACAATCGGGAAAGAATATTCCATCGGGCTCCACGAAAATAGTTACATGGGGTCTTTAAATTAAGGCTTAAAGGCCCCTGGGCCAAATCATTATTTGCGTTTTCGTCAAAGGAATGGGATATCAAGAGCCGTAGCAACATTAACAAATCATAAATATCGGGAGGAGGAGGATGAACAATTGCTCGACCCCCTCGAAGCTAATTGTTTCGCGAGTAAGTGCGAGCCTAGTTCGTATAAGGAAATATTAAAAGGAGATGTTTTAACAAAGATAAAGTTATAGCAACCTAAAAAGTGAAGAAGACTGTTCAATTTATTTTTCTGAGAAAGCATAGAAGGAAATACTGAAAAGATATTAGCAACAAGTAGTTGAAATTATTCCTCTGGAATTTGAGAAATTCGTAGAAGGAAATAGTACAAAGTTATAGCAATAACAAAGTCGATGCAATAATAAAAGCAAAGCAGTAGATTGAATAAAGCATTAAGTTCGTAATAAGGAAATATTTAAAAGTAGAAGCAATAGTAATAATTTTTTCCTCTAATGTAGCGGAAATGTTTAAGAAGGAAACAAGAAGAAGGGAATATGTAGAAAAAGCATGGGAAAAATCAAATATAACACATAATACATGATACAAGGAACAAATAAATTAAGAGAGCAGAAGGAAACATAGGAGAAACACGGGATTGAAAAGATTAAAGCTGAAAGGGGGTGTGTTGTATTTATTTCCCACTAGAAATCGCAAGTATTTTACTTAGCGGAGCCTTACCCTTGGAATGATTAACGAGGCGGTTCGTACCCAAAATGGAGGAGTAAGGGTACTCTTATATCCTTTTGTAATGCCTAAATGGCTTCAGAATCGCTTTCCGAGAACTTGGGCCAAAGATAGTCATGACTAACGGTAGTTGGCCCGTAGCTAAAGGTCAAATGGGGTATCTCTCGCATCGGGAGCCTTTGTCGGACACCGGGCCAGTACAGTTAAGCACTGTCTTTATCGGGACCATAACTTCGTTACCCTTCCGGAAACTTGGGCTAAAGATAGTCATGACTAAGGCTAGTTGGCCCGTAGTTAAAAGTAATCCGGGTCCCATCGCTGATCGAGATCGAGCCATCGTCTGTCGCACCGGGACCATTTGTCGGACCACGCACAGGGCAACCGGGACCATTCTTTCCTTGTCGGAACCCTTCCGAGAACTTGGGCTAAAGATAGTCAAGACTAACTAGTCGCTAAAGCAGTTAGGCGAGCCGGTGATGACCATCGGGACCATTTTCTGGAGCCAGCAACCCGAGCAGCCTAGAGAGTCTTTGTACATCGAGTGTCGGACCACGGGCATGAGAAGCCTGGAGTATTGGGACCAATTCTGGGACCATCTTCACCGGCCGTGGATCAATTTTGGTCGGGGCGAGGGTTTAGGGAAGGATCAGAGATGGGACCATTTTGGGCATTTTCTGGAGTTAAGAGTCAATACCTTTTTGGGGTTGACCCGGGCGGGGTTGGAGTAAAAGTAGGGTCTCTGATGGATCAGCGGGCAGATCAGATCTGGGACCACGTAACCCACAACCCGCCCTCCGGGTGGATGGGTTGGGGTAGTGGAGGGTGTAAGGGTGGTCTCCCAACCAAAGGGCGGGCGGTCTGGCTGGTCCCGCGGATGATCCAGAGAAACACAACCCGAGCCAGTGTGGTCTCCACAACCACAACCCATCCGACCGTGGTTGCCTCTGTACGTACGAGGTTGCCAGCGGTACTAACTAGGTTAGAGCCCGCCTTCGTACGTGTGGCGTGGCCCAATGAGAGAGAAGAACCAGGTAAATTTGAATTAATTGAGTAAATAAATAGATAAATAAATAGATAAAAATTAAGAATAAATAGATAAAAATTAAAAAATGAATAAATGAATAAGAGATAAATGAATAAAATTAAAAATAATTAAAAATAATAAAATTTAAATAATTGAATTTGGTGTTCCTTTTTACCTTGGCCATTTTCTGTGTTCAAACACACCTGCGGGCTAATCCACGTGGCAAGTTGGCATTTTGTCCATTCCAGGTTTGGATCTGAGTGGCAGAACACCTGCCACGTGTCAAAAGAATATTAGATATTGAGTGGGACTCCGCACGTAAGTCCACGTGGCATCCAACCCAACATTTAGACGGAAATCATACTTCCGCATAAATTTCGAGTATTCTGGCGATATAAGGGCACCCTCACGTGTTGACACGTGGCAACATCCATACTTCCAACATTCAGGGAAAGGGATTTTCTGAGTACATAAGAGGTACTCATTTCCATCTCATAAAAATGAAGGAGTACTGCGAATGAGAGAGTGCCACGTGGTAGATTATTACGGTTCACATTTCTTGAAAACCTTTCCACACGAGAAGAAAAATCCGTATAGATGGCCGTTTTCGAGGTCTAGGTTTTCCCTCACACGTGCGTCCACGTGGCACCCACTTCCAACACTTGGTCAAAAGAAAGAAAAAAAGAAAAAACCTTGTTCTCACGTGCGGGTTAGAATTTTAGAGTTCAGACAGAGTAGTAATAATAATAATAATAATATTATTAGTATTAGTATTAGTATTAGTATTATTATTTCATCTTAAATTCCCTTGAAGTAACTCGTGGCACGTGAGAACTCTCAACCGACCCCCCACGGAAGTACATGGTAATTTTCGACCCTCCCTCCACACACCAAAACACCATGTTTCGCACGTGTGAACGATAAACACCTCGTCACATAACCAAAAACCGCTGGGACCACACACATGAGGACACGTGGCAGCCGCCTCTACACCCCAACACTTAGCGAAACAAAGACCTTGTCCTAAAGACTAACTACTAAAATATGAACATATTGTTATTATTCGGTTACCCCAACCAATTCCCACGTGCG